>RJWM01000677.1:0-24258 GCA_004363535.1 Dasyprocta punctata
GAGGGATGGATAAATAAGATGTGGTATTTCTGTACAATGGAGTACTACTTAGCCATAAAGAATGATAAACTGGACACTTTTATCGGTAAATGGATGCACCATGATAGCATACTGATTAGTGAAGTAAATAAGACATGCATGTGTAAACATCGTATTGTTTTATTAGTGACAAGCTGAAAGAAAAAATGTTTATATATATGCGTATGTATATAAAAAATAGTTAAGATAATTATACTACTGACTTCTCTGATTTTGCTGAAGAGAAAGATTTGTACAAGTATTGTTCGGACAATTCAAGGCAGATATCTTGTGCTCTGTGTGAATGATTGGGGGATGACAATGCACAGTGTATCTACCATTGTTACCCCCTGATTGATGTACTTTAAAATTTTGTTGTAAGCTTTTTTCTATTTTTTCTTCCTTTTTATCTATGAATAAAATGGATTTTAAAAAAGAAGCAGTAACAATTCTACACAGCTATCCCAAAAAATTAAAATGGAGAGAATTTTTTATTACTATTTTTATGAGGCCAGTGTAGCAAAACCAAAGAAATTACAAGAAAAGAAAATCATTGACTAAAATCTGTAATGAATATAGATGTGAGTTTTTAAGTAAAACTTCAGCAAATCAAATTCAACAAGATATAAGATCAATACATTCAAAAAGACAAGACTGGTTTAGCATTCAAAATTTAAACAATGAAATTCACCATATTTAGTGTGTTGAGTCATGTTCTCCCAAAATTCAGGTCTACACTGAAACTCACATTGTAAGTTTATTCAGAAATAGGATCTTTGCAGGTACAATTAGCCATGGATCTCAAATGAAATCATACCAGGTTTAAAGTGGGCCTTCAATCCAATGGGTGGTGTCAGTATAAAAAGTTGAAGAGACAGGTCACAGATACAGACATGGAGAAGAAGGCCACATAGAGATGGAGGTTGGCAGAGATTGGCATTGTTGCCACCTATGGGATGCCTGGGTTCACCAGGTGCTGGGAGACACACAAAGGGTTCTCCCTAGAGGTTTTAGAGCAAACATTGGTCTCCTGACACCTTGGTTTCAGCTATCTAGCCTCCATAACTATATAAGGGATTAAATTTCTGGTTTTTTTTTAAGTCATCGAGTTCATAGTAATTTGTTTCAGCAACCCTAGGAAATTTGTGCACCATATTTAGAAATTTAAAAAGGAAAACCATGTGACTACTTCAAAAATGAAGAAAAAATGTAACTGATCTTCTGGGTGTTCGACAACTGGGGCTTAGTGAGCAAAGTCAACAAGGTAACTGGGATAAGAGGACCATGTGATGGTGGTTAGGAGACTGGGGAGAGTGGGGAGGTGGGATGGTTACTCAGTGGGTGCTATATCACAGATAGATAGCAGTTCCAATGTGCTGTCACCACAGGGTGGCTGTAGATGCCAATAATGTGCTTATTCATAACAAAAAAGCTAGAAGAAACTATGTGGAATACTTTCAACATGAATAAATGAGAGATAATTGAAGAGATAGATATGTTTAAGCTGATTTAAATATTATACAATGTATATATATATATATAAACATTACATGTCATTATTAACTATTAAGCTTTATGTTTTTATGCATCTATTAAGAAATTTAAAAATAGAAATTTCCTGGTTTTTTATATGTTGAACAGTCAGGTATTGTCTCTCACATGTTGTTAGTATTACACCATGGAACTCTAAATTTTGTTTAAATCCTTTAGAGAGTGTTGAGTTTTTCACTTGCATATTTTAGCAGATAAGTTCCTACCTGCTTTCTGAGGGACACTGCTTTATTTTAGGGTCAGTTTTCAAAGTCTTGCAGTGCTAGTCTATTTGTCCCATCAGCATACCACAGAAAGGTTAATCTGGGACCTGAGCTGTAGTCTACCCTGTAGATCAAATCTCAAAGCCATCGATTTGATGCTTGTGGTCAGATCTGTGCATGAACATGCACAGCTAAGGGGTGAGTCTCAGAGTTCATACACAATTTATAGGAATCTGATGGATCTTTTGAACTCCTGCTCTGTGATCTCTCCAACACTTTTCTCCTTTGGTGTCCTCCAACCTCCATCGACTTCCTGGGTTTCTAACTACAGTACTGGGATCTTAGTTTTCCTGCTTGGTCATGTACTGCCTGCAGCCATATCTGCTCTGGAGCCAACCAGTGAGCAGAACAGGGACACAGAAGCCATAGGGAGTCCTCTACATTTTTGAATTCACAGTTCCTTAACTCAGAGTTTTTCTCCCTCAGAGTTTTAGGTATCTTCCCAACTGCCACTGTGGCCATAGCTCTGTGGGGCTGCCCAGGGAGTAGCTGGAGGAAATGGTGGAAACCAGTATTTCCCCCCACACTCTCTTACATATTCCCCTTTGCATTAAGGGTTTCTTTAACAGCTATTTTTTTATTTTATTTATTTTTTTATTCTTTTTTTATTTAAGCGAAGAAAAAACAGAAAAAAGACATATAAAACAAAGACAACAAGCAAAAGAGACAAACAAACGACTAGAGTAAATACACAACAGTAACATTGCAGGTTTACAAAACCGGATGATAGAAACTTGACAATGGTTGCAATATTGCGTATCGTTATCTTTAAAATAGTTACTTACATTAACAGATATAGACATGTAAAATTGATCTATAAACCTGTATATATGCATATGCAAGATAACTAAAATGAACACACTGCTGAATGTATTCGTTATTGAGAAAGAACAATTAATACTCATATGATTAGATCTTTAACAACTATTTCTGTTCACATCCAGTATAACATCTGGGTTTCAGGCTGTGTTTGAGTCTAGGCCAGGCAATGCCAAAGGGAAATAAAACAGGGTGGGAGGGGTCACACTGGTATTTAACAGTCTGCTTTCATCCCCAGTCAATTTGCAACCATAGACTATTTTTAGAGGTGTTTTCAGCTCACAGAAAAATTGAGTAGAAAGCACAATGAGTTCCCATATACTTCTGCATCATTGCCCAGCCCCACTCATGGTGTCCCCACCAGCATCCTGTACCAGAGTGTTATGATGCTATTGTCGCCCAAAGTCCATTGCTCACATTAGGGTACAGAGTCTAGGTTACATAGGTACTCTTAGGGTTGTATATTCTATAGGGTTTAATAAATGTGTAATGACCTATATTCATCATTATAATATCACACACAATAGTCCTAGCATTCTAAAGTGCTCTCTGCTCTGCTATCCATCCCCCAACCCTGAGCAACAACTGGTATTTTTCACTGTCTTCATAGTTTCTCCTTTTCCAGAATTTCATATAGCAAGTCATACAGGATCTAGCCATGTTAGATGGGCTTCTTTCATTTATCGCTATGAATTAAGGTTCCTCCTTTTCACGCCTTTAGCTCCTCTCTGTAGTATGGAATGTCATTTCATTGTCTGGGTGGACCACAGCTTCTCCATGCATTTACCTACTGAAGAATATCTTGGTTGCTTCTAAGTTTGGGTAATATTTTTACACGGAAAAAACCATGTAAAAATATTTGTTTTCATGTGGACAAGACTTTCATTCATTTGGATAAATAACAAGAAGTACGATTGTTTGTCAGATGGTGAGAACATTTTAGTTTTGTAAGAAGCTGCCAAACTACCTTTCCCAGCGGCAAGACTCCCCGCACTCTCACCACGCATAAAGGGGAACTTCTGCTGCTCTGCAGCCTCGTTAGCAAGTGGTGTTTTCAGTGCTTTGAATTTTGGCCATTTTAATGATATGTAATGTTAAGTGTCTTCATGTGCTCATTTGCCACAAGAGTATCTTCTTTGGTGAAGGTCCTCTGCCCATTTTTTTTTCTCGGTACCAGGGATCAAACTCACGACCTCATGCTTGCCAGGCAGGCACTTGTGCCACTGAGCTAAATCCCTGGCCCCTCTACCCCCATTTTTCAAAAATGAGTTGTTAGTATATGTCCATCAACAGATGAATACATAAGGAAAATGTGGTATTTATACAAGTGGAGTACCACTCTGCCACGAAGAAAGATAAAATTGAGGCATTCATAGGTAAATGGATGAAACCTGAAAGCGTACTATTAAGTGAAATAAGTAAGGCATACAAGCTTAAATATCTTATGGTTCCTCTTATATGACAAACTATATAAAAACTATATATATTTATATGTATCTATATACATGATTGATAAGTAGGAAGTAGGAAGAAGTTCAAATAATTGCCAGATTATGTATTCATTACATCAAAAATATTTTAATATATCTACTAATTTGTTTCATTTATACCACTAGTTTCTCTTAGTTCATTGAAAAGAAAGTTTTGTGCTATCATCTGTTTCATTTTGTAAGACAGAATCTTTTTTGTCTGTCTTGTACTCTGAATAACTACTTTGAAGATAACGATACATGGTGTATTAACTATTCTTACTCTCTTATTTTGTTATGAAACTTTTTTTATTTTTTGTAAAATAAAAACCTGAGTTGTTAGTACCATTATGGTTGAATTTAGGAGTAGTTTGAATGCTTTGGATGGCAACTCTTTTTGCTAACTTTTAAAAACTTTTTATCGGTGCATGTTTGCAGTTCATCATGTTCACACTCCTTGGGTGGAGCTGGTACACAAACACTACACAATTTAATGCCTTTTTTCATCTGCTTTCCTCCTCTTCATCTCACCGTCATCACTGCTTGATCTCCTTTCCCTTTGAGAAAGTTCTATCATTTACTTTGCTCTTTATACTTTGGATTTGTCATATAAGCTTCTGTTATTTCACCTAATATTACAATCTCAAGGTGCACCCATTCCTCCTACAAATGTTTTAAATTTATCCTCTTTATGGCAGAGTAGTACTCCATTGTATATAAATACCAATGCCACATTTTCTTTATCCATTCATCTGTTGATGGATATATAGGCTGCTTCCAAGATTTAGTTATTATAAATTGTGCTGCTATAAACATGGATATGCACGTATCATTGTAATGTGATGCCTTCAAGTCTTTTGAGAAAATACCTAGAAGGACAATAGCTACATGAAATGGACTATCTACTTTTAGTTTCCTGAGGAATCTCCATACTGATTTCCATAGAGATAGTGCTAGTTTACATCCTGTTATGGATTACAAACTGGTGGTCAACTTAGCACCAGCTGAATTAATTCAGTTGGTGTTGAGTAAAGATGCTCCACCTGAAGAAAGTTGCCAGCATAAATAGAGATGTGGAGAAGAAGAGGTAGGAGTTGTGGGTTCTTTCAAGAGTTGCTGTTTCGAGCCGCTGGTTCTCCTGGAGGTGCTTGTCATGCTGGCTTCCCCAATATGGATTTGGCCATTATCGTCAGAGGAGCTCGGGACCTCATCAATGAGAGTGGCTGTGGTTCACCTTGGGGGAGCTCTGCTCCTCACATTGTGCATCACTTCCTGGCTCTGGAGGGGAGGCTGTGTGCTGGAGAAGTTTGTCACGCTGGGCTTCCTGACCTGTGCTCAACTGTTCTCGTCGGAGGAGGAGCACGGGACCTCATTGCTGCTGAGGATGACTGTGGTGCTCTTCAGGACAGCCCCGCTTCTTATTTTGTGTGTGACTTCTTGGCTCCTGTGTAGAACCCACAACCCACGGCACAGCTCCTTCACCCCACTGGCATAGACTTTCTAGTCCCACCGCTGACCTTTGGTCATCCCGGCACGGAACTGTAAAACAGACTGGTGTGAGTCCTTCGTGGGCTCTTAGATTTTCAGTTGGATTTGTGGGAGGCATTGTCATGTGTTTTAGGTCTCTAGTGGGACTCTTGCAAGACATTGCTGTGGGATCCAGGTCCTCGGCTAAATATCCTGGGTCTTAGTGTTGTGGATAGATTTTCCTGCACTTTCTTGTGTTCAACTCTGGGTGATATTATAAAACAGTATTATAAACTCTGTGTCCTATATGCAGTTGTTGTCTCTTTGTAACCCGTGACTGCAGCACATTCCCACCAGCCAATGAAAAAGGGTTACTCTTTTCCTGCAGCATCATCAGCATTTATTGTTATTTGATTCCATGATGATAACCAGTCTTTCTGGAGTGAGAGAATCTCAGTGCTGTTTTAATTTGCATTTCTCTAATGGCTCATGATGTTGAACATTTCTTCATGTATTTATTGACCATTTTTACCTCTTTGGAGAAGTGTCTATTCATTTCAACCGCCCATTTCTTATTGGGTCTTTTATTTGGAGCAGTCTAATTTTTTGAGTTCTTTATTTATACTACATATTCTCATTCTGAGGAATAGCTGGCAGAACTTCTTCCTTCTCTGTAGGCTGTCTTTTCACTCTGTTTGCTGTCTCTCTTACTGTGTAGAAGTTCTTTTTTTTAACTTGATATGATCTCACTTGTTGATTCTTGGTACTATTTCCTGTGCAACCAAGGTTCTGTTCAGATAATCCTTGCCTACTCCGATGACTTCGAGAGTTTTGGCTATATTATCTTCCAGCAGGTTAAATGATTCTTTTTAATATTTAGTTCATTGATCTATTTTGGTTTTAGTTTAGTACATGGTGAGAGATGCAGGCTTAAATTCAGTCTTCTGCACGTGGATAGCCAGTTTTCCCAGCACTATTTATTAAAGAGGCAATCTTTGGAGAAATCAAAGGAGACAGAAAATGAAAGGATATCCCTTGGTTCTGGAGAGGCAGAACCAATATAGTTCCAAAACTGATATACAGGTTTAATGCAATCTGAATCAAAATATCAATAGCATCTCTCACAAAACTAGACAAAGCAATCCTAAAATTCATATGGAACCAGAAGAGATTTAGAATAGCAAAAGCAATTCTGGGCAACAAGGGAAAGACAGAGGGCATCATAAATCCAGACTTCAAATTATAATAAAAAGCTACAGTGATAAAAGCAGCATGATATTGTGAAAAAATCATGAGTCAATGAGATAGAATGGAAGATGCAGAAACAACTCCCTACATACACTTAGCTACCTTATCTTTGACAAAGAGACCAAATGCTTCCACTGGAGGAAAGATAGCCTCTTTAACAGATGGTGCTGGGAAAACTGGCTACCCACGTGCTGAAGATTGAATCTAGACTCATGTCTCTTATTGCATACTAAAATAAAATGAAAATGGATCAAAGATTTAAATAGCAAAACAAAAACACTTAATCTGCCAGAAAACAAAATAGGTAAAACTACTGAAGTCATAGGTGTAGCAAAGACTTTCCAAACAGAACTCTAGTTGCACAAGAAATAACACCTAGAACCAGCAAATGATATCACATCAAATTAAAAAGCTTCTGCACAGTAAAAAAAAAAAAAAAAAACCACCAACTAAGTGAAGAGCCAGCCTACAAAGTAGGGGAAAAATTGCCAACTACTCCTCAGAATAAAGACTAATGTTTAAGACAAAAAACTCAAAAAGTTAGACCACTCAAATTTAAAGACCCAATAAACAAATGAGCATCTGAAATGTACAGACACTTCTTAGATGCAGTACAAATGGCCAAAGAATACATGAAAGAGCATTCAGCATCATTGGTCCCTTGTGAAAGGCTGTGGGAAAAAGAAACCCTTCATTGTTGGTGGGAGTGCAAACTGGTACAACTATGGAAATCAGTCCAAGTGTGGAGATTCCTCCAAAAACTAAAACTAGTAATTCCATTTGACCCACGTATCAATATCCCAAAATGAATGTAATCATTAGATACTACACACATGTACTAATAAAATTAAATAGAAGCTACCTTTTCTCCAGTGTATATTTTTGGCCCTGTTCTCAAAGATCAAATAGTTGATTTGATCATTTGAACTTGTGACATTTTTTCATCCTCTATTCTGTTTCATTGATCTTCATGTCTGATTTTGCGCCAGTTCCATGCTGTTTTTATCACTGTGACTTTGTAATATAACTTCAGATTGAGGATTAAGACGCCTGCTGCTTTATTCTTATTACCTGAGATTGCTTTTGATGGTCTGGATCTCTTCTAGTTCCATATGAATTTTAGGACTGCTTTCTCCTGTTCTGTGAAGAATGTTGTTGGCATTTTGATTAGGATTGCGTTAAATCTCTATATTAGTTTTGGAAGTATGACCTTTTTTTTTACTGTATTGGCTCTATCCATCCAGAAACAGTGGTTGATTTTCATTTCTGATATTCTCTTTAATTTCCATTTTTTTATATCCTCTTCAATTTCCTTTTCAGAGTACTGTAGTTTTCATTGTGGAGGTCTTTCACTTCCTTAATTATATTAATTCCTAAATATTTAAATTTTTTGATGTTATTCTGAATGGTATTTTGTTCAAATTTCTTTCTCAGTGGATTCATTATTAAGGTACAAGAAAGCTACTGATTTTGGTGTGTTGATTTTGTATCCTGCTATGTTACTGAGTTTGGTTATTAATTCTAAGAGTTTTTGGCAGATTTTCTGGAGTCTTCTTTGAAAAGGATCATGTCATCTGCAAAATAATTATAATTTGCCTTCTTTTCCTATTCATCTTTCCTTAATTTCTTTTTCTTGCCTGATTGCTCTTGCTAATGTTTCAGGTACTATATTGAACAAGAGCAGTGATAGTGGACATCCTTGTGTTGTTCCTGATTTTAGAGGGAAAGTTGTCACTTTTTCACTATTTAATGTGATGTTGGCAGTAGGTTTGTCACAAGTGACTTTCATGAGATTGAGAGAAGGTCCTTCCATACCTATTTTCTTCCTTTTCCCCCACAGCCCCTCCAGCATTTGTTTTTAGCTGTTTTCTTGATAATAGCCATCTTTCTGGAGATGGAATCTCAGCATTGTTTTAATTTGCATTTCTCAAATGAACACTGATGTTGAGCATTTTTTTTTCATGTATTTATTTGCCATTTATGCTTCTTCTGAGAAGTGTCCATTCATCTCAGATGCCCATTTTAGGACTAGGTCTTTGAATTTGAAAGGTCTGATTTTTCCAGTGATTTATGTGTTCTAGACATTAGTCCTTTGTCTTTTTTTTTTTTTTTTTTTTTTTTTTTTTTTTTTTTTTTTTTTTTTTTTTTTTTTTTTTTTTTTTTTTTTTTTTTTTTTTTTTTTTTTTTTTTTTTTTTTTTTTTTTTTTTTTTTTTTTTTTTTTTTTTTTTTTTTTTTTTTGTGGCACTGGGGATCAAACTCACAGCCTCACACCTGCCAGACAGGCACTTAAGCCACTGAGCCAAACTCCCAGCCCTAGTCCTTTGTCTTAAGAAGAGCTGACAAATTTTTCTCCATTCTTTAAGTTTTTTCACTTTGTTGGTGATTTCTTTTGCTGTACAAAGGCTTTTTAATAAGGTGAAATCCTAATTGTTGATTCTTTGTGATAATCCCTGTGACTGTGGTTTTGTTCATAAAGGCTTCCCCTACTCCTATGTCTTCCAGAGTCTTCTCTATCCTATCTCCCAGCAGATTTAGTGTTTTTGTTTTAATATTTAGATCTTTGATCCATTTTGATTTTACTTTAGTGCATGGTGCTAGACATAGGTCTAGTTTCAGTCTTTAGTATGTGGAAAGCCAGTTTTTCCAGTACTGTTTATTAAAGAGGCTACCTTTTACCAATGAACGTCTTTGGCCGCTTTGTCAAATATAAAGTGTCCTTGTAGTTGTATCTGCATCTTCTTATCTGTTCCACTGATCCTCAGGTCTGTGTTTCTGTTTTTGTTTTTGTTTTTTTGCCAGTACTATGCTGATGTTATTACAGTAACTTTGTAGTATACTTTATAGTCAGGGATTGTGATGCCTCCTGCCTTGCCTTTGTTACCCAGGATTGCCTTTACTATTCTAGGTGTCTTCTGTTTCCAAATAAATTTTAGGAATATTTTCTCTAGGTCTGTGAGGTATGCTAAAGATATTTTGACTGGGATTGCATTAAATCTGTATAAAAGTTTTATGAATATGGCCATTTTCACAAGTTGGTTCTTCCTATCCATGAGCGAGGTAT
This sequence comes from Dasyprocta punctata, assembly GCA_004363535.1. NCBI lineage: Eukaryota > Metazoa > Chordata > Mammalia > Rodentia > Dasyproctidae > Dasyprocta > Dasyprocta punctata. Next base: position 9,898 of record RJWM01000677.1, read on the forward strand.
ATCTTTCCATTTTCTTATGTCTTCTTCTATCTCTTCTTTTAGAGTGTTGTAATTGTCAAAGGATCTTTTATATCCTTTGTAAGATTGATTCCTAAGTATTTCATTTTTTAAGATGCTATTGTGAAGGGTGTGATTTCCCTAATTTCTCTCTCAATGAGCTTGTTGTTTGTATTTCTAATTTTTTTTTTTTTGTACCAGGGATCGAACTTACAGCTTCGCACATGCCAGGCAGGTGCTTATGCCGCTGAGCTAAATCCCTGGCCCCCGAGCTTGTTTGTGCATGGGAATGCTATTGATTTTTGAGTGTTGATTTTATATCCAGCTATGCTACTGAATTTGTTTATTAATTCTAGAAGTCTTTTGGTGGAGTTTTGGGGTCTTCTATGTAGAGAATCATGTCATCTGTGAATAATGATAGTGTAACTTCTTCCTTTCCTATCCTTATTCCTTTTATTTCTCTTTCTTGTCTAATTGCTCTAGATAATGTTTTCAGAACTATATTGAATATGCATGGTGATAGTGGACATCCTTGTCTTGTTCCTGATTTTAAATTGAAAACTTTACATCTGTTTTGGAGAAGGTCCCTTGTGCTGCTGCATGTGTATTCTGTTGTGGAGTGGAATACTCTGTAGGTATCTACTAAGTCCATTTATTCCAAGGTTTGTTTCTGCTCTGATATTCCCTTGTTGACTTATTGTCTAGTTGATCTATTTGTGACAGTGGGTTGTTAAGGTCCCCCATTACAATTGTATTAGGTTTTTTTTAATTTTTCATATCCATTAGTGTTTGTTACATATATTTGATAAATACATATATTTATGGTTTATATATCTCTTCCCACTTGAATTGTTACCTTAACAAGTATTTCCTGACCTTCTTTGTCTCTTCTGATCAGTCTTGGCTTGAAATCTTGTCTGCAAATAGGATAGCTACCCCTGCTGTTTTCTGTGTTCCTGTCATGTGCAGTATTGTTTTCTGCTGTTTGACTTTCAGCCTATGAATTTGTTTTTGAGTTGAATATGTTTTTTACATGCAGCATATTGTTGACTCTTGTTTCTTGTTCCATTCTTCCAGTCTGTTTCTTTTGATTGGTGAACATTTATGTTCATGGTTATAACTGATATGTATTGAATTATCCTTATCATATTATTTTCCTGTTGGTTCTCTTTTTTTCTCTTCTGTTTAATTGCTTGCCTTGCCTAGTGGATTCATTCATTGGGATTCATGAAATTATTGTCTTCACTGTTTTTTTCTAGACTATCCTTCAGAATTTTGTAGTCATGAATTTCTCCAGGTGGTGTTCTTTATCATGGAAGTATCTTATTTCTCCATCCATTTTGAAGGATAAATTTGTGGGATACACCAATCTGAGTTGGAGGTTGTTTTCTTTTAGGGCATGAAATACTTCAAGTTCCCCTTGACTTAAGAGTTTTTGTTGAGAAATCTGCTGCAATTCTGATAGATTTTCATATATAGATGTTTTGTTTGTTTTCTCTAATTAACTTTTAATACTCTGTTCTTGTGTTGAATTTCTGGAATCTTGACTATTGTATGCCTTGGTGTGGGTTTTTTTCTAATCATGGCTAACTAGAGTTCCGTTGGCCTCACTTATCTGTATGTGAAATTCTTTTTGTGTGTGTGTGTGTGTGGCACTGGGGATTGAACTCACAACCTCGCACCTGCCAGGGCAGGCATTTAAGCCATCAAGCCAAACTCCCAGCCCTGGTTTTTTGAGGCAGGGTCACACTATATAGCTCAGGCTGGCCTTGGGCTCACGTTGTAGCCCAAGCTGGCCTCGAACTCACAACACTCCTCCTACCTCAGCCTCCCAAGTGCTGGGATTAAAGGCATGCGCCACCACACCCAGCTTGTATGTGAAATTCTTTTTCCAAGCTTGGGAAGTTTTCTGCTATTACTTCTGTGAACAAGTATTCTATTTCCTTTGTGCTGTCTTCTGATTTTTATTTGATTCTGATTAATCTTATTTTATTCTTCTTTGTATCATCTAGCAGATGTTGAATTGATTTTTCATGATTCCTTGCTATTTTTAAGAAGTCTTACATTTGATATTGCTAACTACAACTCTGTTTTCTAGATCTGATATTCTATCTTCATATTGGTTGATTCTGCTGCACATAGTTTCAATAGAATTTTTAATTTCAAAGATGTCTGTTTGAATCTGTTTCATGGAATCCAGTTTTTTCCCATTTAGAGCACTCACAATTTCCTTTACTTTCCCAAGTTCCTCTATTTCTAAAAATCTGTATCCACTAGATTCACCAATCATGTCCTTCATTATGGCCATCATCTCTTTAGTTATCTGTGTAATCATTTCTGTTTTTTTTTTCCTAGAGACTCATTCATCTGCCTTGCTACTGCTGCTGCTACAATTTCAGAAAGTTCAGCAGGGTACCTATTGATTTCTTCTACTCCAGTGCCCCTCGAAGTTTCCTTGGATGGGCTGGAGGTCTGGGTAGCATCTTGCAACTGCATTTTCTCATTTTTATTTTAAATTGTGTTTTCCATAAATTTCTTATGGTAAGTAGTTTTATTATTACTATTATTAGGAAATGACTACTTTTCAGAAGTGTCTCATAAACATAATTGGTTTTTGGCTTTCGAATCTGTCCCAAGATCCTGCCTCTTCAATTTATTAGGGATGAAAGTTTGCTGCCTGTTTGGCCTAGTACCCAGTTTCTTGGTACTAGACTGTGGTATTGTTTATGATCCTCAGACAATCTTGGAATTGGCACACAAGGAAGAAAAATTTATCAGAACTACTATATCACCTTGACTAAAGTAGTACAATTAGTAATAACAACAGCATCAAGCCAAGTCTAGAAAATGAGAAACTGTAATAACTGATAATTTTCTACCTTTAACCACAGGTACAAGATTTATAGTTATATAGCAAAAATTATATACAGTAAATATGCACTCAATAGAGTGATTTTAACCTAATGGGAGAAAATGTGCAAGGAATAAGAGGAAAAAGTGGAGAAATAAAAGAAGAGAAAGAGATTAAAGACTGAAGGATAAAGGAAGATTACTTAAGCTTCAGGAAACTGATGAAGAAGGCAGGAGGGAAAGAAAGAAGGAAAAAAAGAACAAAAAAATCAGAACTAAACTAAAAACAATGTCCACACTTATGAAAAACAAAATCAAATAATCAAGAATATAAGAACAAACAAGCAAAAAAAAAAAAAAGCCAAACCAAACCAAAACAACAACAAAAGAAATTTCTTTGTAATTTCGATCCTGCAGTTATCTTCTGGGGTCTGCAGTTTTGAGGCAGGGTCTAATTCAGGGCATGACCTTGCTGTCACTGGTAGACAAAGGTGACAGAGTCCAGATTCATGCTGAATAATCTCAGCAGTAGGATTAAGGTGGGGTGCTGGACAATTCCAGCAAGCCTGCAGTAGGATTAGGGCAGAGTGCCTATTGTGGTGCTTTCAAATCCACAGAAGTTCAGGCTGATTCTGACTTCTGGTTGTGGTGTTGGAGCCTAAGTCATTCAGCCTGGTTCCCTGACCCTGACAGTCTCCCAAGGTTGTCCCTCACCCATTCACTGTGGGATTTCAATACTGGGACACCTGAGATGAAGCCAATCCATGTCTGCTCTAATTTGTCCCCCCCTTAAAATGATGTCTTGCCAAGCATATAGGCGACATGACAGTCCCTTGGTATGGAGTCCTCACCAGCTGTGGCAGTGCAAAACATCCACTATTCTATTCCACTAGTACATTTCTCCCTGGAGGCCTCGGAGTCACCTACCCTCATTGTGTCTCTGTAAATTTAATCTCTTCTCTCATACCACCAGCTAGGTGGTGGGGAGAAAGTGCAGTTTGCCACCCTTTTTCTGCACTGAAGCTTTTCTCTTTACTCTGTATGCTCCATTTTCCCTTTAGATGCTTCCTGGGTCCTATTGATCCACCTCCATCCTCCTTTTCTTTCCCAAGTTGTTATTTTCCAATATCTGGATTCCGAATCTTGGGGAAGTTGATTTGTTGCTGCATACTACTCTGCTATCTTCCTGGAAGTAGTCTCTCTCTCTCTCTCTCTCTCTCTCTCTCTCTACTTGCCCAAAGGTTTTTCTATTTTGTTTTTCTTTTGAAAAACCAATTCTTTGACTCATTGATTCTTTATATTATTTTTGCAATTTCAATTTCATTATTTTCTGCTCTCATCTTTATAATTTGTTTCCTTGTTCTAGCTTTGGGTTTGGACTGTTCTTCTTTTTTTAGGACCCTGAGGTGCATCATTAGCTTATTCATTTAGGATTTCTCTGGTTCTGTGATGTGTGCATTCACAGCTATATACTTCCCCTATAGGACTAATTTCATTGTCCCATTATGTTCAGGAATGGTGTACTGGCATTATTTCTTTCTAGAAATTATCTTATCTCACCTTTGATTTCTTCTGTAATCCATTGTTTGTTTAAGAGTGTATTCTTTAGTCACCATGCATTTGCATAGTGTTTACATTTGTTTTTTCTTTTGTTATTGATTTCTAGTTTCATTGGACTGTGATCTGATAATATGTATGACACAATTTAAATTCATTTACATTTACTTAAACTTGCTTTATTGGCTAGCATGTGGTCTATTTTGGAGAAAGTTCAATTTACTGCTGAGTATGTTTTGTCGTTGTTGGATCAAACACTGTTTTTATCAATTAAGTCCATTTGTTCAAAAGTTTGGTTCAACAGTAACTTTTCTATGTTGATTTTTTTTGTCTAGTTGATCTGTTTAATTGTGATAGTGGGGTTTTGATGTCTCCCCACTATAATTGTGTTTTTGTTTATCTGATCTCTTATGTCCAGTTGTAATTATTTTATGAAGTTGAGTGTGCTATTGTTTAGTGCATATATGTTACTAAGTGTTACCCCTTCCCATAGGATTGTTCTGTTAACCAGTATGAACTTCTTTGATCCCTTTGATCAGTTTTTACTTGAATCCCACTTTGTCTAAATATAGGTCAGTCACACCTGCTTTTTGCAAGTTCCCATTGCATGGGATATTGTTTTCCATCCTTTGATTTTCAGTCTATGAGTTTCTTTTTGTTTCTTGTATGCGGCAAACTGTTGCATTTTGTTTCTTGATCCACTCAGCCAAACTGTGTCTGAGGGAAGACTTTGTGAAGAAAAACGGAATACCCTGATATATTCAAGATGGTTATGTTTCCCATTTCCACAAATGTTGGAGACCACTACGAAGTGGCTCTGAGCAGAATGTAAAATTAACTAATTGGCTTTCTGTTTATCTGTGAGCCTGTCCAAGGCCTAGGCCCCTTGCCTGGCAATAGGAGCTGATTCATAGTAAATGAACCTCTATGAATCACTGGTCCTGGCGAGGTCTGTAGTGACCTGTGATGTCAGAGATACCTCAAAAGGCAAGATAAGGTCACCAATGATGATGCCTGGCTCAGACTCAAGTAAATAGATAGAGACTGAAGCTGCAATCTTCTCATTCCTGTAGTCTCATTCCCACCATAAATGTCATCATGGAGATAAGACAGTTCTCCTTAATTGGCACAATTTACTACTTGGAGAAGTCTTTGAAGTGACTCCCAAAGTCCTGCTCATTTCCCCGTGCTTTCCTCAGTATCCCCTCTCTTTGTCTGCTATGATAATAAGTACAGGCAACTGAGAGAGGCTCTTTGTCTTAGCCCTCATGATAACTGCAGAGTCAAGACCTCTGCAAGGGTCTTTGATCCTCCTGGAGCCCTAAAATCATACCACTTGTCTCATTTATTTACGCCTTCACCATACATTCATTTGGGAGATTGGGGATCTAGGCCGGGTCCCCGATATACAAACAGTAGCACCACCACCCCACTGTCAACCCCCACTTAAAGCATAAGGACATTTTTGTCCACCATTCAGTGTGCAAACCTACTTGAGCCCTTGGAGGTAAAAACTCACAAAACCATAGGGTTTCCCTATGCCTGGGTTCCCCTTGGGTTTAACAAACTTGTCTGGGCCTCCAGCAATTTGCCAATTACAATTCAGTCTTACCTATCCTGGCACTACTTCCTAGGAAGATTTCTGCTCATGAATTTCTCTTCTGGTAATTTATGATTCACTTGTCTGCCTCTCTAATTCTGGGGATAGCAAGTATGCTATGTGCTAGTCATCTTTCTATCACTGTGACAAAGTACCTGAGTGAATCAGGTTATAAGAAAGCAAGTTTTATTTTGAACATTTGCAGAAGTTTCGATCTGTGGTCATTTATCCTGAGGTTTTGGGCTTGTAGCAGCAGAGTACATTATAGCAGCAGAGGAAGTCATTCACCTCATGGAGGCCTGGAAACAGAAAGTGAGGGAGAGAAAGAGGCCTGAGTCCCAATATCTTCTCCAGGGTACAAACATGCTCTTTTCATTCCTAGACATCTCATCCACTCAAGTGGAAGAGAGAGGACCAGCACAGAAGCTGCCTGTCTTAGTTACTTTTCTCATTGCTGAGGCAAAGTGCCCTACATTTAAAAGTTAAAGGAAAAAAGGTTTATTTAGCTCACAGTTTGTAAAGGTTTCAACTCATAGTTGGCTGGTTCTAAGACAGCAAAGCATGGCAGAGTGGTATCACAGAGCAGGAGAGCAGAAGGTAGCAAGCAATAACAGTAGCCCTCCTTCTGTCTCTTATATTTTATCCAGACTACCCACCTTTACGGTAGGTAGCACTCACACCCTTAATCCCAGCATCATACCGAGAATCAATCCCAACACCACATCCTTGATCCCAGAAATACGCACTGTAAACCAGGCGTGGTGGTACACACCTGAAATCCCAGCATTTGGAAGGCTGAGGCAAGAGGATCATTGTAAATTCAAGACTAGCTTGGGCTACAAAGTGAGCTCAAGGCCAGCCTGAACTGCATAGTGAGACCTGTCTCAAAAAGACAAAAAAAAAGAAAGAAAGAAAGAAAAACATGCTCTAGATCCAGCCATCTTTTAAAAGCCTTACCTATGACTGAATGAGGCTTTAGGGAGACATCCAGATACGAGCCTTAACACTGCTCCTGGTCTTTAAAACAATGGTTCCCTGGGGCTTTGTTCATTTTATTTTTCCTTGTCTCTTTTATACATTTCCTAAATATCCCAGTAAAATAAAAATATAAAAACTAAACAAAGAAGTAATTTTCATGGACTATGTCAAGGAGTCCCACACCCCATCCCATTAATTGGCCCTGGAACACAGATAGTGGCTGAGTGGTGGGCATCAAGAAAGATACATCCATGTCCCAGTCCCTGGAACTTGTGACTGCTTCCTTACTTGGAAAAGGGTTCTTTGGAAATTTAACTAAGCTAAGGGTTATGAGAGGTGGAGGTTATGAGAGGAGGAGATCATCCTGAATTGTCCATGTGAACCCTAAATCCAGTAATAAATGCCCTTATATGAAACACATGGGAGAAGACACACGGAGAAAGGCAGGTGATGTGAAGCCCAGATAAGATAGATATTGGAGTGATGTGGCCACAAGTCAAGGAGACCACCAAAAGTTAGAATAAGCTAAGTTAAAAGATTCTCCTCTAGGACCTGGAGATGGAGACAGCCCAACTAACACCTTGATTTTGGACTTCTGACCTCCATTACTATGCGAGAATAAGTTTGTTGTTTTCAGGCATGAGTTGGTGGTAATTTGTTATGGCAGCACCATAAAACTAATAGAGCTTCAGTGAGGCAAGACTTTGGCAAGTCTCCCCCTCCAGGCAGCTCAGTCTGGAAGCCAGTTCCAGGCAGATTGATAAAAAATCTTGTTCCAATCTGACGTGGGAGAGTAGAGGTACTTGGACAGATGGTCCTAGTAGAAAAGGCCCCTAAGCAGGAGTCTTGTGTCCTCCAAGCAGGAATTCCTGGCAGAACTGTGAAACTTTGTTGTGAATGTTACTATACTTACTGTTGCGTCCTTTGGCAAATATGCACATCAGCTAGCAGAGGTGAAGCCATACTCCAATAACAAAGAACCCTAAATCTTTAGTAGACTGTGACAACAAAGATTTATTTCTTCTTAATGGTGCATGTTTATACTAGGTTATCTATGGCTTCTGCTACATGTTTTCTTTTTCCAGAATCCCAGTTAAAGAAACAGCTGTCATTTCAATGCATCAACAGTCACCTCACCGTGGCAGAAAAAGAGAACTTTGGCAGACCCCACATTAGTCTTTCAATGCCCCAACTCACTTGTCTGACCTATTAGTCATGCAGCCCCACCCAAAGAAGGAGGATGGCAAGTGTGATCCAATCATGTGCTGAGAAATTGCAAAGCCGTAGACGGTGTAACACTGGCACAATTTCTGTGTCCCACCGAGCTTTCTGTGTTCGTCACCCACCACAGGATCTTGCTGAGATTATACTCAGTCACTGTTGAATGGCCACTGGGAGGGAGAGGAGAAGGGAAGGAGAGAGGGGAAGCAAGTTCCTGATGTGTAGAAAGTGTTTGAGACAATTTTCCCAATCAGCACTGAAAATGGCACACAGCAGGGACACTATGAATGCGTGCCAGATGCAGTTGAAGTGACTTTCATTTGTAACTTCCAGTTTTGACACGTAGTTTTTGTCAGTGCTACAAAATCTGGGGTCAGGAACAAGGTCTGTGCTTGTGAAGCTGAACTGAGACACAGGTTTGACTGTAATCACGCAGAAGGCTGAGTATCAGGGCAAACCCCAGTTCTAAGTTCCATTCCAGGCCTTCTCTCCCTTCCCACCCTTGGTTAAGGCCCAGAAGACTTTGGGGCTGTGTACCAACCACCCAGAGCCTGCCCAGTCCTGTACAACTTTGTGCATACTTGCTCTGGAAAGCTCTGTCCCAACCTGGATCTGCAACCTGCCTGTCATCAGCTCCTCTGACTGGCAGCACAGATCTATGACTTTGCTTTTGTGTTGGTCTTATCCTTGGATTATTTATGAATTGTTGTTTTCAAGCATCAGAAATCTATTAAAAATGGTTTCTAAAAAAGAGTACAAGTGGGTGGTTTGATCCAGGGCTCCAAAACAGCGTTCCACTTCCTGCTTTAGTTTCCTCTGTGCTAGCCTCATCCTCACACTGCCTCTTCCCAATATGTGAGCCCAGTCGGTGCCAGGAACATAGTAAGGGCTCAATAAATACACAATGAAAGGGATTCTTAGTGCTCCACACTGCATCCTACCCACTAAGCAATTCCAGGGATAAAGAGGAACTCTTGCCAAACCAGAGTTCCTAGGGCTGTCTCTAATGAGTCTGACTTGGGTTTGGGTCATGCATTTGTCAGAGACTTTTCCATGGTAACATATAAATCCTACAACACCAGTGACTTAATATAATAATACTTCGCTGCTTAGATCATCCTGTGAGTTTGGAGGAAGAGAGTTTTGCTTCAGATAATCATGAAGATACCAGGTTCCTCTCATACTGTGACCATACCATCTTCAATGTGGCAACTCAAGGATACTATGGAAAGGCAAAAGAGAGACCACAGAATCAGAGGATTTTTTTTTTAAAGGAATAGGCCTGAAATAGCACTCTTCCTTTCTACCCATTTTCCATTTCCCAGAACAGGCTTCAGAGGAGAATGGCCTGGTTTGGTAACCACATCATACTGTGTCTTGCTGCAGATCATGGCCCTTCCGGACCCAGTTTTTTCTCTGCCTGGCTGGGTCTGGGTTTCATGTCTAGTCTGGGCATGGATCTGCACATCAAACTGCATAGGCTGGCTGTACAGAAAATGAAGACACCTGCTGTGGTGTGGACAGGGTTTGTCCCCCAAGGGTTCATTCATTAGGAACTTGGTTCCCAGGTGCCAGGGTCAAGAGTTGGTGGGGCCTCATGGGAGACCTTCAGGTTGTTTCGTGCAGGGTCCTCTGAAGTCGTGAGACATTGGTCTCTTTGTTCTGGTTTGAGGGCCACTGCCTTCTACCTTTTGCACCAGACTCCAAATAAGTAAAGCTTCCTGACCCTGGAGCTAAATGAACCCCTTCTTGCAAGTTGGCACCTCAGGTATTTCACTGAAGTAACAGTGCAGACTAGCACAGTACCTTTTCGACACAGGAGAACATGTGGGGCAGGTGGCAATAACCACCCATGAATCCTCACTCGTGGCTTTTTCCTCTTCAGCCCCACCCAGGGCACAGGCACTTCCTGAGCACTCTCAGCAAGGTTAAACCAGCAAAAGGGCCTGGAGCAACCCGAGCTCTGCTTAAATTATTTCCAAACAACTTTTAGATCCCCGTGGTTTATGAAAAGCTAACTAACGAGAATCTTCAAGGTTTGCGTTCATAACACAGACTCTGGACAGATAAGAGATTTGTAATTTTGTATTAGAAATCATTATAGTAATCTGTATAAATTGAGCATCTATCCAAAAATCTGAAATTTAAAATGCTCCAAAATCTGATAATGTTGCCACATGAGGAAAATTCTCCTAACCTCATGGGATGGGTTGATGAACTGCAATCAAAAGATAGGTACTCTAAAGCATTATATAAAATTATCTTCATCCTTCATATAAAAGGTACACAAGAAACATATATGAATTTCATGTTCAGACTTGGGTCTCAGTCCCTAGAATCTCATTATGCATACACAGATTTCCAACATCCAAAAACATTCATGGTTCCAAGTATTTTAAATAAGGGATACTCAGCTTGCATTTTAATAACTTATAAAACCTGAGCGTGCAGCTTATATGTATCATTGTTAGAAAACTTAGAAAATAGGGATGAGTCACCTTTTACTCAGATAGATGCAGTAACAAACAGCCCACAAACTGCAACAACTTTCAGCAGTAAAATGTTTTTCATTTGTGTCTCAGAGTGAGGGTCGGTAAGCCCATGGGACACATTCCCATCACAGGGAAAACAGCTTGCTGAGGAGCACAGTGGCTTCTCTCCTCTCCTCTCCTCTCCTCTCCTCTCCTCTCTTCTCCTCTCTTCTTCTTTTCTTTGTCTTCTCTTCTTCTCTTCTTTCTCTTCTCTCCTCTTCTTTCTATTCTCTTCTTTCTTCTCTCTCTCTCTCTCCTTCTCTCTCTCTGTCTCTGTCTCTTTCTCTCTCTTTGTCTGTTTGGTAATGGGGATTGTACCCAGGACTTTCACACTAAGCTACATTCCCAGTCTTTTGTTTTTATTCTAAGTTGCTAAGTGTCCAGGATGGGCTTGACCTTGTGATCACCCCACCTCAGCCTCCCACAGTGTGGGAATACAGGTGTGAGCCACCTTGCCCAGCTGCAGTATGGCTTTCAGAGCTTCTACCTTAGCACTGCGCAAGTCACTGCTGCTCGCGTTCCTTTGACTATATTAAGTCACATAGTCAAGTCCAGGGTCAGTGGAGAGAAGAAATATACTCCTTCCAGAGGGGGCACAGCAGAGTCATAGACAATGGGCAGGAACCTAACCCAGGGAAGAGGAAGAGAAACACTGGGTACGAAACAGCATGTCTAACAAGTATAAAAATTAAATATAATTACCTCAGTATCATTACTCAGAGATAACTACTGGTTGCCTCTTTGTGGATTTATTTCAGAACATAGTTGTCTCTCAGTATCCAAATCAGGTCCCCCACTCCATCCTAAATGCTCCCAAATTTGTGGATGGCCAAGTTCCTCCTATGAAGTGATGCTGTATTTTCACGTTACCTGCACACATTCTCCCATGTATTTTATATCATCCATAGGTGATTTTGATACCTAATACTACATAAATGCTATATAGTCATACTGTATTTTTTAAAGAATAATGACAAGAGAAGGAAGAACAAGATGGCAGAACTGTAAGCAGCAGAGTAAATAGCCTCCCTGAGAAATACCATCCAGATGCTGGAATATAGCATCATGGGGAAGACAAGAAGGAAGGAAGTGGGTCCTCTGGACCCAGGAAGAATCTGAAGTGAAAATTGAAGCCCACAGAAAGAGTAAAAAGAAACACTTAAACAAAGAAGGTGGTAGCTGACAGCACCTCTGCCCAGAGCCAGACCCACTGTGTGAGATGACCTACTGGAACTTGGGGACACACGATCAAGGTGCCACAGTGGTGGCGACCCTGGAGGCCTCTGCCAAGAGAGGCAGCATTGGAGGAGAGTGGCAGTGGACAGGGGGAGCAGACCTGGAGAACTAAGAGTGAGGAGGTCCTCACCCTCCCGCATGAGGGGGAGATTGACGGGGAGACATCTTGGAGTTGGGCTGGGGACTCCTAGCTGGGCGCAGACTCGTGGAGGTTGCTCAGGCTGAGCCCTGCCCCTGCGCGCATTCTGGGGGCCACCTTGGAGGGTCCCTGCAGGTGACCAGCTTGGTCTGGAGACAGCGGTTCCACACATTCTAGGGGTGGTGGTGGAGAGTCTGCGGGTGACCAGGCCAGGTTCACAGGCAGTGGCAAGCCGCTGTGCACACTGCACCAGCCATCGGGAGTCAAGGCAGGCTGGGGAAAGGCAGCAGATAGTGCTGTAACAGCACCGCCCAGTGACAACTATCAGATATCCACAATCAGCATTGGCTAGAAGAACCAGTCTCACTTCAGAGAAATTGCGGCCAATGCAAGGAGTACCTGGGTCCCCAGTACCCATTTGCCCAGAAGAACCCAGGAATATGTCAAGACAAAGAAGCAGAAGGCAGTCTCCGGCCTCCAATTCAAGCAGAGCAAGTCCAGGAGATGCAAACGCAGAAGAGATTGGGAGTCCCACAACTGAAGTTTCTGAGGTGATAGCAACTGAAGTAGAGAAACAACTTCAAGAGGCTATAAAAGAAGTTAGAACAGAAGTACTAACTCAACTAAAAGAGGAAATGAAAAACATAATAAAAGAACCGCTAGACAACTCTAAAGGAGACATAGATGAAAAAATGGAGCATAGGAAAATGAGGGAAACCTGGAAGAAACAATATGAAAAAGATTTAGGATACATGAAGCAGATTCAAAGAGATTACCAGGAAATCAAAAACTCCAATGAAAGTTGGCAAAACCACTTGAAAGAAACTAAAGATAGACTTTCAAACCTTGAAGACAGGTTTGCAGCTTGTGATCGTGAAAGGAAAGATCTCTTAAAAATAACAAGGAATCTGGAAGTAACAATACAACAGCTGCAAAACAACCCAAAGAAACATAACTTAAGAATAAAAGTGTGAGTGAAAAAGCAGGGGTCAGTACAAATGAAATTAAAAGCCTATTTACAGAAATAATCTTGGAAAATTTCCCAAGCATGGGGAAAGGAAGTGGCTTTCAGGTAAGTGAAACATATAGAACTCTAGCTAACTATAACCAAAATAAATCTATACCCAGACATATAATAATCAAGATCCCAGAAATTCAACACAAGAACAGAATATTAAAAGCTGTTAGAGAAAAGAAACAGATCGCCTACAAAGGAAAACCCATCAGAATCACAACAGACTTCTCAACACAAACCATCAGGTCAAGAAGAGCTTGGAGTGAAGTATTTCAAGCCCTGAAAGAAAACAACTTCCAACCCAGATTGTTGTACCCTGCAAAACTATCTTTCAAAATTAATGGAGAAACAAGATAGTTCCACGACAAAGAACAACTGAAGGAATTTATGACCACCAAGCCAACCCTACAAAGAATATTGAAAGACATTTTAGAGAGAGATAAAAAAAGACCATAGCTCCAGAAACAGTGGCAGAGGGATATCGCCGAGTGGGGCAGACAATTGAGTAGAGAAGAAAAGTGGGCAGCCAACTACAGGAAAGTGGCATGGCATGTTGGCCTTAACCATTAACGTAGATGGCCTCAATCCACCAATGGAAAGAAACACAGGCAGAGTGGATCAGGAGACAGGATCCACCAATATGCTTTATACAAGAAACATATTAAACTCGAAAGGGGGTTCATAGACTGAAAGTCAAAGGAGAGAGAACAATGCTGTATGTGACAGGGAACCAGAAAGAAGTGGGAGTAGCTTGCCCATTAGCTACATAGTGGACAGGAAAGAAATGGCATTTTTATCCAATCAAAAGCTACTCAGCTATAAAGAAAAATAACCTCAAGCCTCTTATAGGTAAATGGATACAACTTAAGATCATATTCATGGACGAAATGGCCCAGAGCCACATGGGTGAGCATCATGTTATCTCCCTAGTACAAAAAAACTAAAGGAGTCAGTAGGATTCAAAATACACAATACATATTGTAAGAATGAAAAGGGAGGAAGTGTCTAAAAAGGGTAGGCAGTGGCCATTGTTTTTTGTTTTTGTTTTTGTTTTTTTTTTGCGGCACTAAGGTTTGAACGCACAACCTGCCAGGCAGGCGTTTAAGCTGCTGAGCCAAACTCCCAGCCCTAGTTTTTTGAGGTGGTTGTAGCCCAAGCCGGCCTCGAACTCACAATGCTCCTCCTACCTCAGCCTCCTGAGTGCTGGGATTAAAGGCATGCACCACCACACCCGGCT
>RJWM01000677.1:24358-197210 GCA_004363535.1 Dasyprocta punctata
TTTTTTTTTTTTTTTTTTTTTTGTGGCACCGGGGATCAAACTCACAGCTTCACGCCTGCTAGACAGGTGCTTACGCCACTGAGCCAAACTCCTACCCCTAGTTTTCTGAGGCAGGGTCACACTATGTAGCTCAGGTCAGCCTTGCGCTCGCATTGTAGCCCAAGCAGGCCTCAAACTCACAATGCTCCACCTACCTCAGCCTCCCGAGTGCTGGGATTAAAGCTGTACACCACCACGCCTGGTGATCACCTTGTTTTGAAACCCTATATTGCTTTCATTGTTTTGTTTTGAGTGATTTTATCCTATTTTGGTTTGATTGTATTATGACTGATGATATAAGCAACTGCTTAGAAGACAACATGAGGCATTATAGTTATCAGTGTTGTTTTACTATGTATTACTTCCATTGTTTTGTTTTTCATTGGTTTTATCCTGTACTATTTGGTTTGATTGTATTGTGCCTAATGGTATGGGTAGTTATTTTGAAGATAACAAGAGGTATTATAAGGGGAAAGGAGGAAAGAAGGAAGGGAAAAGGAAAAAGACATAAATTTGCATATAGGTATACATTAAGATAGTTAAAATGACTATACTACTAAATGCATTAATTATTGAAAAAGAACAGTTAATACTCATATGATTAGGTCAATTTTACATGTCTTTATCTGTTAATGTAAACAACCCCTTTGGAGGTAACGATATGCAATATTACAACCACTGTCAAACTCCAATCATCTCACTTCGTAAACCTATAATATTATTGTATTGGGTTTGTTGTTGTTTGTTTGTCTCTTTTGCTCTTTGTTTTTCTTTTCTGTGTCCATTTTCTCTTAAAAAAAAAGAATAATGACAAGAAAACATCTGTTTGTGTACAGTATGAATGCATGATTTTTTTAATACTGTGGATAGAACTCCTGCCTTTTTGCATAACAAGCAAGTGCTATAGTGCTAAGCTACATTTTTACTTTATTCTGAGACTGGGTCTTGCTAAGTTGCCCAGGCTGCCCCCAAACTTGTGATCTTCTTTCCTTAGCTTTCTCAGTAGCTAAGATTACAGGTCTGTAGCACTGCTCCAGGCAAGGCAACTTTTAACAAATATTTTTGAACCACAGTAGGTCAAATCTGTGGAACCTGCAGATATGGAGAGTCTGCTGTAGTTTTTAGCCACATGTAAGCAAAAGTATCTGTCTAATCGTGCTTTGTATGAGTCATTCAAAACATTCAAACTCAGATAACTAAATCAACCAAGCATAGTTAAACCTATCAACCTGATGAATCTATCAACCACCCCATCCAAGCTCAGCCAAAGCTACTGTCCAGAACACTCCATTAATTTGATTAGAAAAACAGGTTAACCGGCTTGACCTTGTTAAATGCCTCCTGTAAGTCAAGAATTGATATTTTGTTGACTTGATTACATAAATTGTATATAATATCTGACTTCATGTATGTTATTTCCTAAATATTATCTAATTTCTATAGTAAAAAAATTTTTTTTGTCTTTTTGAGACAGGGTCTCACTATGCAGTTCAGGCTGGCCTTAAGCTCACTTTGTAACTGAGGCTAGTCTCGAACTTGCAATGATTCTCCTGCCTCAGCTTCCTGAGTGCTGGAATTACAGGTGTGCACCACCACACCTGGCCTTCTATAGTAAATTTATAAGGACAGTTTTTCTGTTTTGCTAAAAACTTGATAAGCGTATCTGAGTAACCACATAAGTGTTTATTCCATTGATTTATAGTCATCATGTAACCCAAGTCTCTAGCTTTGAGCTTTACTATTATAAGGATGTGAATGGGAGGGAGGGTTTATTAGTGGGTGTGACAGGGAGGGGAGCACAGTAGAAACCTTCACAAGTACAGAGGCTGCCCCTCATCCAAGAACCACCACCAGGGGTTATTTGAGTTCATAGCCATCTGGGAGGAGCTGCTTCTCGGCCACTGGATCTCCTGAACCATCAGTGTTAAACTTAGTAAAGGTCGCAGGCACCGATCAGGACTAAACATGGACTGCCTTCCGGGGTCCTGAACCCAGGCTCACGGGCTTGGATCAGGGACAACACCCCCCCAACACCCCAGGTCAGCAACCTGCTGTTTCGGAGGTCTGGCTAAATTGATAGCAACCAAGGAACATCAACCAACTTTTGTTTTGTAGATTCCACCAGGCCTCTGGTCAGCAACCCAAGCATCACTTTACAGCGGGCAATGTAGCAAGTATGGGGGATTCTCTTCTGTCTTGTCTTCTATTATTAATAAAATATTAAAAAAAAAAGTAAACTTAGTAACGGCACTCTGCCTTTGTATATGGATATTTTGGTGGCCAGAGAACTTGAACTTGGCCCTGTAAGGGCCTCAGTCACACATTCCTTGTTCTGCAAGTTGCACAGATGCACAAGATGACTCAGCCACTGTGAGCCGTAGCCACCATGCCCTGTGGTTCCCCAAAGGTAACATCACACCTGTCCAAAGCCTACAATGGGAGCAGTTGGTGGTCAGAAACATGAGCATCCATTAGGAAGGGCTAACTTCAGGATTCCACAGGTCAGCGAAACCCATAAAAACAATACACTCTGCCATATACTTCCAAAGAAGCTGCTATTTGCAGCCATTGCACATGGAGTTCCTAAGAGGAAAGGGACACAGTCAGGTTAACCGTCTGCAAAGGATTTTCTAAGGCCTCTAGTTTGCCATAATTGGCATGTACTTGTAAGAGAATTTATTCCTTCTTATATGAGTAGCTCATAGACAAAGAGGTTTATTAAGATGATTTGGTCACATACTGTAGGAATACAGATAAGGGGAGAAAATAAAATTAAGCATGCCTATTGTCTACCTTCCAGAAATAATCATATGGCTATACATAAAACATATATATTCATTTAATTTTTTTAAAATTGGTTTTTTAAAAGTAAAAATTTTTCCTTATGCTTGAGACTAACAAGAGAACTAATAAGATAAAGTTATGACCATGTTGAAGGCTCTTGGTACATCTCATTGTCCCCAAATGTTACAGCAATGTGGACTCCTCCAACTGCATGAGTGGGTTCCCCTCACCCACCTGGCTAATGTCACTGACCATGTTATGATGGTCACTTACCTGCAACCTGCCAGTGGAGACTGTGACTTGAATGCTGGTGATGTCCCAGTGGGCACTGTGTCTCGGTGGTGGGTCAAACCCTGAGAGGCAAGGTGCCCTTAGGCTACATTGGTTCAACTCCACCTGTGTGATAAACAATGCTGCCCTAAAATTCAACTCTGGCTCAGCCTCCCCATTCTGATGTGCAGAGGATGCTGGAGGCTGCCGCCCAACCCTCAGCTCTGCCTTGCAGACTTCAATGTGAGGAGAGTCTTGCACTTACTCCTAGGAAGGCTAGACAGAGTGATTTTCCAACTGTATATCTGGGAAAGGGCTCATATCCAGGATATATAGAACAACAGATGTTGGGGATCACAAATTCATAATGGTTAATTTGCATATTTCCCTATGGGATAAAAGGAAGGTTTGGGACTATTGGAACCACTCATCTGAGATTCCCCATTGATTCTTCTAAGCATATGATCATCTGTGCCTTCTTGAGTCATCTCAGGATTATACCCCAGGACAAGATCCTTCTTAGCATAAAATCATCTATGCCCTCTTGAGTCTGAGTCTTCTGGTGAATTGTAATCTTTTACTAGCCCCACCTATCACCGTATACACCTAATAAATAATGGCTACTTTGGGAGTGGAGAGGACTTCCCAAGACACTGACCTCCCAGCCAGTGATGGAATACTGTACTTGTCTGTTTTTTATTTTTCTTGCCGTATTCTTAAAACAGACAATCAGGACCCTTTGCCAGACTCCTGATAAACAGACACCTGACTTAAAAAATGAGTGAAGGACTTGAAAATACATTTCTTCAAAGAAGATGTACAAATGGCCAGCAAGCAATGAAAAGATGCTCACTATCACTAATCATTAGGGAAATGCAAATTAAATCCCCAATGAGATACTGTCACAGCCATTAGAATGTCTAATATCGGTTAAAGAAAAAAGGAAAAAACAGGTATTGAAGAGAGTGTGGGAAAATTGGAGGCCTTGACCACTGTTGGTGGGAAAGAAAAATGGGTCAGTCCTTGTGGAAAAGTGTGGGATTTCCTGAAGACCCTAAAAACAGAACTGCTACACAATTCAGCAATTCCACTTCTAGATATATACTCCATGTAATTAAAAGCAGGATTTTGAGGAGATATTTTTACACCTGTGTTCAAAGCACCAATAGTCATAACAGTTAAAAAGTGGCAGCAACTCAAGTCCATCCAGAGATGAATGGATGAGAAAATGTAGCTTGCACATACAGTGGATGAGTATTCAGTCTTCACGGGATGGCTATTCTGACACGTGCTACAGCACAGATGAAGTGGATGAATCTTAAGGCCATCATGTAAGCAAAATAAGCCAATCACGGAAAGACAAACATTATATGATTGCACTTGGGTTAGATGTCTGGAGCAGTCAGATTCATACAAGCAGAACACAGAATGGTAGGGGCTGAGGGGATAGGAAATTACTTTTTAATGCTGGCTGAATTTCAGTTTTGCAAGATGAAAAGAGTTCTAGAGATGAATGATAGTGATAGTTGCACAACATTATGAATGTAAGTAGTTAATACAGCTTAATTTACCCTTGAAATGTTTTCAAATGGTATGTTTTGATCTGCATACTTTACCATAATAAAGAAAAAAGTTGGAGCTGGGAGTGGTGTCACACTCCAGTCATCCCCACTACTCAGGGTTGGGGGGTTGGTGTTGAAGCAAGAGGACTACAAGTTAAAGACCAGTCTGGGCAATTTAACAAGATTTTGTCTCAAAATTAAAAAAAAAAAAGACAAGAAAGAGAAAAAAAAAGGAAAGAAAAAGTGAGCTGGGGATGTAGCTCAGTGCTAGTGTGCTTGCCCAGTTGGTGTGCGTCACCCCTGGGTTCGATCTCCCACATTCGGGGAAAAGGTTGGAGGAAACAGTTGTGGGAACAGTAATGACTGTTGCACAACATTTGGAGTATAATTAGCACCACTGAATCATACACTAAAAAGTTGAATACAGTCAAAGTAATTGTCGTCACTTTGGAAATTAGACTGTAAGTGGCCATGGCCCTGTCTTGCTCACTGACGAAGCCAGGGCCCTGTGATGAGCTGCCCTCCAGAGAGGCCCTGGAACAGGAGCTGCAGTCCTCGGTCTAACAGCCAACAAGTGCTACCAACACAAGTAGGTGCATTTGGAAGCTCCTGCCCATCAAGGAATAAGAAATACTTGCTTCCCTTTTTACAAACATGCTGTTTAATATCAAGTATTGAAGAGTACTGTTCCTATATTTTAGTTCATTTTCTGCTGCTTCTGCAGCTTCCATTATAATGGAATGCCCGACACTAGGAGGTTTGTATATTTTCATAAAGAAGTCGGTTCTGGCACACACTCTGAAAGACTGGATGGCTGCCTCTGGCAAAGGTCCCACACTGCATAGCATAGCGGAAAGAAGTGGTGTAGCAGGCAGGCAAGTGTGGAAGAAAAGCAGGGGGCAGGGAGAGGGGAGGGCAGGGAGTACGGTGGCTCACCACCAACTTGACTAGATTGAGAAACATCTAAGAAGTTAGTGAGCACACTTCTGGGGGGTGGGGTTCAGAGATGACTGGCATGGGGGGCAGCAAACTAAAGGGAGAGATCTGCTCTGAACATGGGTGGCATCACCCAACAGGATGGGGACCCACACGGAGCAAAAGCAGAAGGAGCCTGCCAGCACAGACACTCCAGCTCTTCTCTCTCTGCTCCCTGACTGCCATCCGCGCAGCGGCTCTCCCTCACCTTACCCGGGAATGTCTCAGCCTTGCCTCGGTCATAAAAGCAATGGAGCCAGCTGACCATGGACTGAAACCTCTGAGACTATGAGCCAACAAATTCTTTCCTCCTGTAGGTTAATTTTCTCAGGTATTTTGTCATGGCAACAAGAAGCTAGCTAACACAGGAAAGAAGTGCCAGGCTTACTTTATAACGATGCACTCTTGTGATAACCAATCCAGTCCTAGTAGAGTACTTAATCCCTCTTAGTGACCCAGTGACTCTTAAAAGGCCCCAGCTTCTCTCAACAGTGCTATCTTGGGGACTAAACCTCAATGTGAGTTCTGAGAGGCACACAGTATATTTTAACCATTATCGAGATAAGAGGTGACAAAATGATCCCCCATAAGCCAAAATCAACCCCTACATGGATTTGCCTTATTTTTGCTTTGTTTTGTTTTGAAAATAGAGTGGGCCATGTAGTATTTAAAACACAATACACATGCACTCTGAGACTGCTGGCTTTTCTCAAAGGAAAGCTGCCGTCGTCCACATTCCTCCTGGAGCTGGACAGCGGAGGGTGAGGAGCACAATGGACAGCGTTCGCTGTGGGGATGCTGCTCTTCACTGTGCTCATTTCTGAGAGCCAGTGTTAGCTGTAACATACACAGTGAGATAAAATGCAGTGAATATTTAAAGTTTAAAAAGTTTATTACATCGCCAGCAGCTCTCCTCCAAATCCTCCCGCTCGCTTGATCTCATCGTCCTGGCCACTTTCTTAAGCAGCTCTGAAGCCTGCTTTTGTGTCTTTTGTGGCACTGTCACAGCTGCCTCAATCAGTTAAAAAAGTTGACCTTTTGTCTTAACCACTTTCTCAATGCTGGAACAAAATACGTACCTGACAGGAGGAGAGGTCTATTTTCCTTGCATTTCAGAAGTTCCGGTTCTCGTGTGTCAGAAGGTTCTGCTGCAGAGGAAAGCTGCTCCTGTCATGGTGGACAAGAAGCAGAGGCAAGGGTCTGGGAAGGCAGATACAGCCTTTCAGGGCCTCTTGGCCACAAGGGCCCACCTCCTCGGCCTGGCCTCACCTTTTGCAAGCCCTGCCTGTGAGCACATGAGCTCTTGGGGGGCCTCCCAGATCCCCATGGCACCTCTCATGACCATTTCGACTTGGGAGAAGAGACAGAAGTCACGAGGTGCCAGATCCAGTGAATGAGGTGGGTGAGTACACACAGTAGTGTTTTTATATGACAAAAGTTGCCATAAACATTTACTTCTGGTGTGACAACTCTCAAGAGCACAAAATGCCAACTGCCAGACTTTCTTAAGGCTCAGGTTTGGAGCTGGCGCAGGGTTCATTATCTTTTCATTACTGCAGCAGGAGACCTGAAATAATCGACTCCCTTCATCCCTCTTCCTTCCTTTCTTCCTTCCTTCCTTCTTTCCTTCCTTCCTGCCTTTTTTTCTTCAGTGACGGAGGTACAATCCAAGGCCTCATGTGTGCCAGGCAAATGCTCTACCACTGACCCACTTCCTCAGCCTTCATCCATTCATTCTGTTCAACCATATTTACCGGCTGGCCCTTACCTCTTCCTTCCTTCCTTCCCAAGGTGTCAGGCTTTTCCCACCCTCCGAGGTCTGACACACTTCTATACCCAGGGCTTGGTTACACCGCCCTCTCCTGGATGAGGAAGCACCCTCTTAGCACTGGCCAGAGGGGCAGCTCCCAAAGAAAGGTTCAGCCTCAAAACCCTCTTGCCTCTGCCTCCTGAGTAGCTGAGTACAGAGGCACCCTATGTTCACACCCAGCCAACATGTTCACACCAGAAGTTGTTCACCAAAAAAGGGATGGGACCAGCACTGTGGTCCAGCCACGTGTGATCTACAGAATCCCAGGTGCCAGAGGACGGTGTCATCCTTCAGATAAGGGCCTCGCCCACTGGGTCACCTCCTGCACTTTTTCCTGCCAGACACAGCAAAGGCTGGGGGCTGCTGTGACCCAGCATTTCGCTGCCAGACTAACGGGGTCAGACAGAAGCCTCTCAGGCACAGATGCACTCTGCCACATACCAGCAGTGCCCCAGCAGGAGTTGTCTCCAGTGCCTCAAGGGGAAGCCACTTTACCGGCCCCCACCACGAACTTGAGCAGAAAGGGCAGGTGTCGAGGGGGGTGGCAAGAGCCCAGAGTGGGGCCACACTGATCAGTCACACCCTCCAGCATGCCTGGGTTCTGGACCCCACCCTGTCTGGGAGCCTTGAGGGAATTCACTGGAGGGTGGAAGGCAAGGGCAGCGGCAGGCGCTCAGGAGCACTGCCAGCCTTCATCCCTGTCAGAACCCTGCAACCTCTGCCTGCTTGGGATGGGGGCTGAAGGAGCCCCAGCCTTGTGGGGTGGCTTCGCCTCCTGTCCATACTCTCTGGAGTCATGTGGCCACCTGGGTTCCTTTGAGAGAACGGGACTGAGGCGCAGCTCTGTAGCAGAGAGCTTGCCTAGCATGCACAAGGCACTGAGTTCAATCCCCAGTGTCCCAGTACTGAGGAAATGAGGCAGGGAGGGAAGCTTTAAGAGGAAAAGTGGAAGAAACCAGAGAGCGAGAGACACCAATGACAGATGACAGACTTTGAGAAGAGAAAGGGAAGAAACCAGAGGCAGACAGGTCAGTACAGCCTGCTTCCTGGTCCTAGGCCCCTCTGCACTTGACCTTCTGGCAGATTCCCTTCGTGTCTTCCCCAACTGGAGGCTTCCCCTTGTCTTTACAGCAAGACACATGGGAAAGTCTCTTCCTTCCCATAGTGTTCCCCACCCACCAGCAGGAGAAATCCCCCTTTCACTGGGCACCCTGGGGAGCCTAGGTATCCTCTACTACCCTCCAGTGGGCATCTGTATCAAGATGGAACATTCCCAGAACCGTGTCCCCACCAGGTCCTGAGATCCAGCACCCAGGTCAAGGCCCAGCCAGAGAGGGCCTAGCGCTGCTCAGCCGTGGCTCCTGGGGCAGAACCTGCATGTCCTCCCTGAGCAGTCTGCATGCCTGCTAGCCTTGCGCAAGCTGCAGGCCCAGCCTCAGAAACACACAGCCCTGTGGCATCAGGGCCATGTGCCACGGGCCCAGGGGACAGGAGGGCCTGTTGACCTCAGAGGGGTGTAGACAGGGATAAGCTTGAAGTCATGCTCGTGTATGACGCGGATCGTTTCCTCCCTGCTGGGTGACACAGCTCTGCTTTCTCACTCAGCTAGTCTCTGACTTATTCCCTGGCATCACACACTGTCACTGACGTGGGTAGAGCTGTTTGTCTGCAGTTTGGATGACGAATCTCAGGGAGGCACATGGGCTCAGGGATGAGGGACCTCCCAGCAACTGTCCAGTCACTGTGGCCCGGCTGGGCTGCAGGCACCTCTGTGGCAGGCCACTCAACCTCTGCAGGAACAAGTTCAGAGCCCCCACCATGAAAGCTCTGGAAAGGGGTGACTAGAGAGATGGAGGAGGGGATGGCCAGCCCCGCTGTGGAGGACCAAGCGGCATGACCCGCTTTTTGGACTTGTCAGTGTCCCTCTCCCTGTTTAGTCCACAGTGGAGGTTGGCAGGGAGAGTGACACCCCATGCAGGCCTGGGGATAACACAGCCATGGCCACACTGGGCTCACAGCAGGGTGGCCTAGACCTGAGGAGGCCTCTGCCTAACTTAGCCTGCTCAGTCTTTACAGCTCACAGCCTCTAAAGCAGAAGAGGGTCTCGAGTATGTGCTGCCAGAGGGTCCTTGAAGGAGAGAGGAGAAGGCTGGAATCTCAGGCGCATGGGGCCTTGGCGCTGCTGGTGAGTCATTCATGGTCTGCACAGTAAGCCCCAGGGAGGAGGTGGAACAAGAAGGCCTCGTGTTTTCCTGTTAAAAACAGGAGGGAGCTCCAGTTCCTCCAGGCTGGACACTGGAGAGAGATGGCCCTCACAGCCTGGGGAGGACCTGCTCTCCCTGAAGCCACACACGGGACTCACATTCAAAGTGGTTTCAGCACTGTTGTTGGCCAAGAAAGCCACTCTGTGCTGGGGTGTGTGCACACATATGTGAACACGCACACACATGCATGTGTGAATGTGTGAGCTGTGTTCCATTTGGTGAAGCCAGGACCACTTTGTGGTCTTTGGCAAAAAGACTGGTTCACAGGGCAGAACCTGCATATCCTCCCTGTGCAGCTTGTGTGTCTGCTGGCTTTGCAGACGACGCAGGCCCAGCCTCAGAAACACACAGCTCCGTGGCATCAGGGCCATGCACCACAGGCCCAGGGGACGGCAGGGCCTGTCTGATCTCACCCCTCCAGAGCAGGCTCTCCTGTCTGCAAGGCTCAGAGACTAAGTCCTATTAAAAGACAAGAAATTTATCTATTGTACAGATGGCATAAAAGGGTCTAGCAATTCTGTGGCATTTGTTTTTGTTTTTTAAGATACGGTTTACATACAGTAAAATGTGCAAATCTTTTTTTCTTTTTTGTTGTGCTGGGAATCAAAGCCACACAAATGGTAGGCGATCACTCTACCACTACCCCCAACCCAAAAACGCATGGGTGGTAACTTTTATCTATGCCCACCCATATAACCTTCACCCAGATCAATATACTGTTTCTATCACCCTAGAAATGCTCCCCGGGCCCCAACCAGTCATCCATAGCCACATCCTCGTAAAGACAAGTACTACTCTGAGTTTTATTATATGTCAGTTGTGACTCTTTGAGCTTCATATAAATTGAATTACACCGTGTAGACATCGGTGTACAAGTGTGCTCGGATGGTTTCCTTTGTTCTCAGGTAAGTGCCCAGTGAGACTGCCAAAACACACAATAGCATCACGCTGAACCGTGTAAGAAACTGCAGTTTTCCAAGTGGCCACACCGCTTCACACTCCCCGAGCCGTGCTGCAAGTTCCAAGCACTCGCTATCTCTGTCAGCACTGGTACTGCCCATCTCTGCATTGGCCAGCAGCACACACAATGATTTGAAGTCATGTTTTCCTGATGGTGAATGAGGGTTTTCCTTTTTTTGGCAGCAGCGGGGTTGTCATTTACCTTTTGATGAGTTCTTGTTAGTCTAGATACTAGTTCCTCTTCAGATACACATTCTATGAATGTTTCCTCTGTCTGGTTTTCCTTTTTACTTTCTTAATTGTGTTGAAAAGTAAAAGTTTTCAGTTTTATTGAAATCCCATTTATTTTTTTTCTGTGACCATTAGTGCTTTTTATATCCAGACTTGAAATATTTGCTCTGAGATCATAAAGATATTTTCCTGTTTTATTCCACAAATTCTACTGTTTTGTCTTTCATATTTAAATTAATGGACCATTTCAAAATACTTTCTTCTGTATAGTGTAAGGGATCAAGTTTTACTGTATTATATGAATATCTAGTTGCTCTTGTGCCATTTATTAAAAAATTCTTTCTTTCTTGTTAAATTGCACAGGAACCTTTGTTGAAACTCAAGTGACCACACATGTATATGAATTTATTTCTGGATTCTATTTTCTCTGTTGGTCTACGTGTTTGTCCTTACTAACACCGCAGTATCTTGGCTAGTGTAGCTTTGAAATAACTCTGATAATCACAGAGTATAAATATTCCAAATTTGTCCTCCTTTGAGTTTTTCTGGGCTTTTTATATTTCCATGAGGCAGGAGAATAGTAAGTTTGACATCAGACTGAGCAACTTAGTGAAACCATATCTCAAAATGAAAAAAATTTTTAAAGTGCATTAGAAAGCCTAGGGTTTGATGCTCAGTACTGTAAAACAAACAGAATTGGTTTGTAAATATCTATTAAGAAAAAGTCTGCTTGACTTTTCAAACAAATAGCATTGGACCTAGAGTAGCTTGGGAAGAAATAGCATCTTAACAAAATGTGCAACAATTCATGACCTTAAGATATTGCTGTATGGTTTAGATCTTTATTAATTACCTTCAGCAATGTTTTACAATTTCCAGTGAGGAGATCTTGCGCATCTCTCATTAAACTTTTTTATGTATCTACACATGTTGGTACATGTTGGCACTCCTAGTTATTTGAGGTAAAATGGCTTGCACCTTTGAGTTTGAGCCCAGCCAGGGCAACAGTGAGACTCTGTCTATCCCCTGCCTTAATGCTATAGCATGGAACACTTTTTATAGCATTTTGGTCTCTTTCCAAGGCATCTCTCATCTGCTATTTCACTCTCAACCGTGGTGTTTATTTTCTTAATCCAAATTTTGACAGGGAGCCAATCAAGGGCAGGCAATCACCCTTAAGTCAGGGTGTTACCACACAATGGTCAGGTGCAGTGCAGGTTCTGTGTACAGCAAACAAAGAATTGCTAAGCGCAGACATGGCAGTGAGCAGAGAGCAGCTACATCTACTGAAGGTCATGGGGAGCAGTGTTCAGGGCAAGTCTGTGCCAGCAAAAACGAACACATAAACAGAAAAACGGTGCAGGGTGACAGAAAACACAAGTACCACACATGGGTCACAACACACATAGCAACAGCCAGTAGAGCAGGCTTCAGAATTTAAAGGGTAACATCTCCACCCAGGTGCCTCCCCCATATCTCTAGGTGTGACTGAGAAGCATGACTGACAGGATGCTGTGCCATCTAGGGCTCTAACAGGCATGCTTATCCCACAGTTCACTCTGATTTTAATTACATACATGACACATAGTGCATGTTTATGAACCTTATCGAGGTGAAGGTGACTGAAGGTCAAGGTAGTGGATCCAACATTTCTGTGCTCTCACCCACAGCATCAGAAATGCTCTTCAATTTTTTTTTTTTTTTTTTTTTTTTTGGTACTAGGGATCAAACTCATGGCCTCACACTTGGCAAGCAGGTGCTGTGCCGCTGAGCTAAATCCCTGGTGATCTTCTGAGATTTTATTATTTTCTACCTCTCTTAGGACAATGGAAGGAAGAATGACCATAGGGTGCTATTCAGAGTTAAACGGGTGGGAGGGAATGAGCCCTTCAGCTCCATTGGTTCTAATCGTACTGAGGTGACCGACTTGAACCCATTGCTGAATGTGACTCAGTCTGTCCCTGAGTGGTGAACGTGAGGTGTGACATATTCCAGGGGGAGGAAGAGTGGGTGTGGCAGTCACTCTGACTAGCACCCCCACGACAATTCTATGCCTACCTGGAATCTTAGAATGTGATGGTAACTGAAATAATCTTTGCAACCATAAATCAAGATAAAGATCTTGAAATGAGAGCACCCTGGATTAGGGTAGCCTCCCAACTCCGTAACAGATGTATCAATAAGAGAGAAAGAAAGACACACAAAGAGGAAAAGACCCTGTGAGCTTGGCGGCAGGAAGGTGTCCACAAGCCAAGGAAAAATGAGAATTGCCCACAACTACCACAGGCAAGGAGAGAGGCAGCTGATGAAAAGAGCCCCCTCCTCTGACACCTTAATTTCAGACTCCTGGCCTCCAGAACTATGGAGAATAAGTGTTTTAAACTATGTAGATTGTGGGAATACATTACAGCAGCCGCCCCACCCTAGCCCCACCCCCCAGTTACTAATATAGCCACCGGCTAATAAAACCCACGGGATGCTCTGATGTGGACCTGAGGACATGAGAGAGCTGCATTTCGAGGGTGCAGGTGGCGAACGCCCCTTTCTTTTGCATCACACTTCTCCGTGCTGTGGGGATAGCCTCTGCCTGACAAATCTCTGAATTGGGATTCCTGAAGGAGAGAACCCCGCCTTGTCGGGTCCTGGGCTGTAGTGTTCTTCCCACTCCTCCAAGTTTGGAAAAGGAGGGCAGCTGTGCACCTGACCTGTTGTTGGCATCTCCTGGGTACGGGAAACATGCAAATGTTAGTTCTTCCCCTGGCTGAGTGCTTCTGGGGTTCTTCTGCCAACCCCTGATGAAGAACTGCGGCCTGTGAATTTTAACACCTCCTGGGTTGGCTGCAGAAGACCCCTCGCTCCACCTCTGGTCTGGAAGGCACCGCCAGCCCTTGGGTGGCAGCTCGGGCTTCCCTGCAGAGGCAGCAGCCCAAGGGAAATCTTGGCCTCTCAGCGCCAGACTGAACTGGCCATCCCAGCACACTATTCTCATTAAAGTGACTTCAAAATAAAAACATCTGGAAGCTCAGTTCCCATTCAACATTTTACTTTAATGATCTCCTTGTGTACTTACTCTTTGCTATAAACTTTTAAATCTTGTCTTGTTTCCCTTCTTCCTCTTCGTCTCTCTGCACCCTACCCACAATTTCAATTCAAATTCTATCTGTGGGGGCGTGATAGCTTCATGAGACTACATTTCACCCTCAAAGAACATGATTTTTCTTCATATGTTCAACTTTTGGTATGAATCTTTCTATTCAATCTTAGTTTTCTCATGTAGGTTTGTATATTTTTAAAATACTATTGCTAGGATTTTATAGCTTTTGCAAATGCATTTTTTGGTTTTTATTTCTACCTGTTTTAGAGAACAATATTTATTTATTTTCTTTTTTTTATTTAAGAGAAAAAAGACACATATAAGAAAGACAAAAAGCAAAAGAGACAAACAACTAGAGCAAATGCACAACAGTAACATTATAGGTTTACAAAACAGGATGATAGAAACTTGACAATGGTTGCAATTATACGTATTGTTACCTTCAAAATGGTTGTTTACATTAACAGATATAGATATGTAAAATTGATCTAATCATATGAGTATTAACCATTCTTTCTCAATAACTAATACATTCAGCAGTATGTTCATTTTAGTTATCTTACATATACATATATACAGATTTATATCTTTTTCCTTTTCCCTTCCCTCTTTCCCCCTTTTCCCTTCCCAATTACTTTTGCTCTTTAAGCAGTTTTTCACCCTTACATAGAATTTATTGTAGACTTTGGATCATATATACTTTTTCAGTTTCTTACACTAGGGAGACAATACAGTATTTACACACGTGAGTTTGATTTATCTCACTTGTGAGTATGGTCTCAAGTCATGTCCATTTACTTATAAAAGTCTCAATGGAATCTTTCTTGGTAGCTGAGTAGCACTCCATTGTATAAAAATACCACATCTTTTTTATCCATTCCTTGATTGATGGGCACTTGAGTTGTTTCCAAGATCTGGCTATTAAAAATTGGGTTGCTATAAACATGGGTGCACAAATATCACTGAGGTATAATGTTTTCAATTCTTCTGGGAAAATGCCCAGAAGTGGGATAGCTGGGTTGCATGGGATCTCTAATCCTAGCTTCTTGAGGAAGCTCCACACTGATTTCCACAGTGGTTGCACCAGTCTACACTCCCATCAACAGTGGAGAAGGGTTCCTTTTTCCCCACAGCTCCTCCAGCATTTGTTGTTGGTTGATTTTTACTCTTGGCCATTCTTTCTGGAGTGAGGCGCAATCTCAGTGCTGTTTTAATTTGCATCTCCCAAATGACCATTGATGTTGAACATTTTTGCATATATTTATTTGCTGTTTGTATTTCTTTCTCTGAGAAGTATGTATTCATCTCAGATGCCCATTTTTGGATTAGGTCCTTGAATTTTAGGGGCCTGATTTCTTTTAATTCTTTATATGTTTTAGATAGAAGTCCTTTGTCTGATGGACAATTGGCTAAGATATTTTCCCAGTTCGTGCATTTTCTTTTCACTCGGTAGGAGATTTCCTTGGATATGCAAAAGCTTTTTAGTAAGATGAGATCCCAGAGCTGGAGATTTAGCTCAGTGGCGTAAGCACCTGCCTGGCAGGCATGAGCTTGTAAGTTCGATCTCCAGTACCAAAAAAAAAAAAAAAAAAAAAAAAAAGGAAGAGGAGATCCCAGTTGTTGATTCTGGGAAGTGTTTCCCGTGCAATTTGATTTTTGTTCATGAACTCTCTGCCTACTCCTATGTCATCAGGATTTTTACCTACTTTGCCTTCCAGCAGATTAAGTGTCTCTGTTTTAATATTCAGATCTTTGATCCATTTTGACTTTATTTTAGTGCATGGTGATAGACATGGATCTAGTTTTAGTTTACGGCATATAGAAAGCCAGTTTTTCCAGCACCATTTGTTAAAGAGGTTATCTTTCTCCCAGTGTGCATGTTTGGCCCCTTTGTCAAAGATGAGGTGGCTAAGTGTGTTTGTAGTTGTGGCTGTATCTTCTAATCTATTCCATTGATCTTCAGGTCTGTTTTGATTCCAGTACCATGCTGATTTTATCACAGTGGCTTTGTAGTATAGTTTCAAGTTGTGGATTGTGATGCCTCCTGCCTTCCCTTTGTGGCCCAGAATTGCCTTTGCTATTCTAGGTCTTTTCTGGTTCCAGATGAATTTCAGGAATGCTTTCTCTAGTTCTGTGAGGTAGGCAAGTGGTATTTTGATTGGGATTGCATTAAATCTGTATAATAATTTTGGGAGAATGACCATTTTCACAATGTTTGTACTTCCTATCCATGAACAGGGAATATCTTTCCGTTTTCTGAAATCTTCTTCGATTTCCTTCTTCAGAGTAATGTAATTTTCACTGTATAGATCTTTTACGTCCTTTGTTAGATTGATTCCTAAGTATTTCATTTTTTCTTTTGGATGTTATAGTGAAGGGTGTGGTTTCCCTTATTTCTCTGTCAGTGACTTTGTTGTTTGTGTATGGAAATGCTATTGATTTTTGAGTGTTCACCTTGTATCCAGCAACACTACTGAATTTGGTTATTACTTCTAGAAGTCTTTTAACAGATTTTGGGGGGGTCTTCTATGTAGAGTATCATATCATCTGCAAATAATGATAATTTTACTTCTTCCTTTCCTATCCTTATTCCCTTTATTTCTTTCTCTTATCTAATTGCTCTGGCTAATATTTCCAGAACTATATTGAATAGGAGTGGTGATACTGGACATCCTTGTCTTGTTTCTGATGTTAGGTTGAAAGTTTTCAGGTTTTCTCCATTTAGTAAGATGTTGGCTGTTGGTTTATGATATATGGCCTTTATCAGGTTGAGGTAGAGACCATCAATTCTGATTTTCTGTAGGGTTTTTTTTTTATCATGAATGGGTGTTGGATTTTGTCAAAAGCTTTTTCTGCATCTGTTGAGATAAACATGTGGTTCTTGTCCTTGACCCTGTTGATATGATATATTACATTTATTGATTTGCATATGTTGAATCATCCCTGCATTCCTGGGATGAATCCCACTTGATCATGGTGTATAATCTTTCTGATAACTTTCTGTATTCTATTCGCCAGTATTTTATTGAGGACTCTTGCATCTATGTTCATTAGCGAGATTGGCCTATAATTTTCCTTTTTGGCTGGGTCTTTCTTTGGTTTTAGGGTAACACTTGTTTCCAGGAATGAGTTAGGGAGACTTACTTCCCTTTCAATTTCATTGAAGAGTTTGAGGAGTGTTGGCATTAAGTCTTCCCTAAATTTCTTGTAGAATTCAGCGGTGAATCCATCAGGGCCTGGGCTTTTCTTTGTTGGTAGGGTTCTAATTACATTTTCAATTTCATTAGCTGAGATTGGGTTATTCAGCAGTTTTACATTTTCTTGATTCAGCTTTGGTAATTCATAGGTTTCTAGGAATCTGTCCATTTCTTCTGTGTTATCAAAACTGTTTGAGTGTAAAGGTTTTTGAAGTAGGTGTTGATGGTCTTCTGTATTTCCACAGGGTCAGTAGTGATTTCACCCTTTTCATTTCTTATTGCATGAATCTGATTTTTTTTCTTTCCTCTTTTTGATAAGGTTGGCTAGGGGTTTATCAACTTTATTTACTCTTTCAAACAACCAACTCTTCAATTGATTAATTCTTGGTATTGTTTCTTAGTTTCAATTGCATTAATTTCTGCTCTGATCTTAATAATTTCCTCCCTTCTTTGGGCTTTGGACTTGACTTGCTCTTCTTTTTCTCGAAGTTTGATGTGCAGCATTAGGTTGTTTATGTGTGTTCTTTCCGTTTTTCTTATATGAGAGTTTAGTGCTATAAATTTCCCTCTGAGGACTGCTTTCATTGTATCCCACAGGTTCCGGTAATTTGTATTTGCATTTTCATTCAATTGTAGATATTGTTTAATTTCTTCTTTAACTTCTTCTGTGACCCATTGGTTATTTAGGAGAGTATTACTTAATTTTCATGTGTTTATGCGGTTATTGTAGGTTTTTTTGTCATTCATTTCCAATTTTACTGCACTATGGTGAGATAATATGCATGGAATTATTTCAGTTCCTTTGCATTTACTTAAGCATGTTTTGTGGATCAGTATATGATCTATTTTAGAGAATGACCCACGTGCAGCTGAGAAGAATGTGTACTCTGATGTCGATGGGTGGAATACACGGTACACATCTACTAGGGCCATTTGTTCATAAGTTTGATTCAGTTCTGTTATTTCCTTGCTGATTTTTTGTTTGGTTGATCTATCTCTCTGTGACAGTGGGGTATTAAGGTCCCCTGTTATAACTGTATTATTGTTTATTTGGTTTTTCATGTCTATTAAGAATTGTCTTATATAGTTGGGTGCTCCCATATTTGGTGCATATATATTTATGACTGTAACCTCTTCCTCTTGAAGTTTTCCCCTAACAAGTATATAGGGACCTTCTTTATCTCTTTTGATCATTTTTGGTTTGAAGTTCACAATGTCTGCAAACATAATAGCTACCCCTGCTTTTTTCTGGGTTCCTGTTGCATGGAGTATTGTTTTCCAGCCTTTGATTTTTAGTCTGTGAATTTCCTTTTGAGTGAAATGTGTTTCTTATACACAGCATATTGTTGGATTTTGTTTCTTAACCCACTCTGCTAGTCTGTTTCTTTTTATTGGTGAGTTGAGACCATTTACCATGATTGATACAACTGATATGTACTGACTCATCCCTGTCATGATATCTTTCTGTTGGTGGTTTTCTACATTTTCTGTTTAATTATTTGCCCTGCTTAGTGGTTTCTTTTTGTTGTTGTTCTTAAGATTGTAGCTATCTTTGTCTCTAGAGTGTCTTTCAGTAGTCTTTGTAGTGTTGGTTTGGTGGCCATAAATTTCTTCAGTTGTTTTTTTTCATGAAAGTATCTTATTTCTCCATCAATTTTTAAGGATAGTTTTGCAGGGTACATCAACCTGGGTTGAAAGTTGTTTTCTTTCAGGATTTGAAATACTTCACTCCAAGCTCTTCTTGACTTAAAGGTTTGTGTTGAGAAGTTTGCCATGATTCTGATAGGCTTTCCTTCATAGGTGATCTGTTTCTTCTCTGACAGATTTTAGTATTTTGTTCTTGTGCTGTATTTCTGATACCCTAATTATTATATGTCTGGGTGAAGGTTTATTTTGGTTATGGTTAATTGGGGCTCTGTATGCCTCACTTATCTGTATATCAGATTCTCTTCCCATGTTTGGAAAATTTTCTGCTATTATTTCTGTGAATAGTCTTCACAGGTCATTAGTATTGACCCCTGCTTTTTCATTTATGCCTATTAATCTTACGTTATTTCTCTTGGCATCGTCTTGCAGCTGTTGAATTGTTGTTTCTTGGTTCCTTATTATTTTTAAGAGATCTTTTCTTTCATGATCATAAGCTCCCATGCTGTCTTCAAGGTCTGAGATTCTATCTTCAGCTTCATTCAAGCAGTTTTTCAAACTTTCCATGGAATTTTTCATTTCCTGAATTTCCCTTTGAATCTGTTTCATGCATTCTGTTTGTGTCTTACATTGTTCATTCGAAGTTTCCATCATTTTCTTACATTCTTCTATTTTTTATCTTGATCTTCTTTAGATACACACAACATTTCTTTCATAATGATTGTCATTTCATTTTTTAGCTGAGAGATTATTTCTGATTTGGGTTTCTCTATAGCTTCATGGAGCTGTTTCTTTACTGCATTTGCTATCATTTCAGAAAGTTCAGTTGTGTGACTCCCACTGTCTTCCATTTCAGCATCTCTTGGGTTTGTTCTCAGTGGGCTGGGGGATTGAGACTGCCTCTTGGTTTTTCATTTTGTCATTTTCTTCTGAGACCTGTGTGGCAGGGCAGGCAGCCTCCCAATGAATTGTACTGGAACACTGTTTTGGGTAGAGCTTCAATCCTCCAATATCCCCGTGGCTAGCCAGGGCACACTCCCAGAGTATGGTGCTGGGCCCTTGTGTTCTGTGGTTTGTGAGGCTGGCAGTGTGTTCCCAATGTACTTTGTTGGCTTGCTTTGGGGTGCTGGGCTATGTGTCCTGTGAGGCTGGCCAGGCATTCCTCTGGTGGGTTGTGCTGAAACGTGGGCCTGGGTAGAGCTGGATCCTCTGTGCAGCTAGTGAGGGCACACTCCCAGAGTGTGCTGCTGGAGTCTCTGCCTTATTGGGTGGGGGCTGAGACCTCCGGGACCCAGGCAGCTAGGCGGAGCACACCCCAGAGTGTGGCACCACCAGGACCTTGCATCTGGTTGTGGGGAGTTCAGAGCCTCTGGAGCGCCATGCTGGGCAAGCCCAGGCAAGTCCCAGACATATAGTGATGGGGTCTTGCTCCTGGTTGGGCAGGTCCACCACCTCTAGGACCTGCTGTGCAGGCTACACCCCTGAACAATGGAGCTTGAGCCTTGTGCTCTGCTGGGCAGAGCTCAAGTTCTCTAAGGCCCTACAGCTATGCTGGCCAGTCCCTGATGAGCAGCTCTGGAGCTCTAGGCTTGGCTGGGTTTAGTACCTCAGTGTCCTGCAAGACTGGCCAGGCATTCCCCTGGTGGGTTGTGCTGAGACACAGGACTGGGTAGAGCTGGAACCTCTGCACAGCTAGTGAGGGCACACTCCCAGAGTATGCTGCTGGAGCCTCCACCTTACTGGGTGGGGGCCAAGACCTCTGGGGCCCAGGCAGCTAGGTGGAATGCACCCCAGAGTAGAATATTTATTTTTTTTAAAAAATTTCATGGTGCACACCAGGCTCTGAAAAAAATAAATATATGAATTAGTAAATTTAAAATTTCATATATTTGACCACCTAAAATTGTTTTATCAACCCTAGTAATCTATTTTTAAGGTGTCTTGAATTTTCTCAATGTACAATAATTTCATTTGAAAAAAATTTGGTTTTTCCCCAATATAACTGGCTAACATATTGTTTTTGCACTGTTTCTTTTGGTAGCAACATTAAAATAGTCTTGCTTTAGTGGTTAAAGCAGACATTAACTTTTTAAAAAAAATTAGTGCATGCGGTGTCAGGACTGGCTTTCCTTGTGGCCTTTTGATGCAGATGTGGCATCCATTGGTCATTCCCATTTCTGGGGAGCTTCCCTCCCTCCCCATCTGCTGCTTCTCCCTAACAGCAGTTTCCCTTCTCCTTTCAGGCATCACATTTTGCTGGTAATTTTATTTTATTTTACTTTACTTTTTAAATGTTTCTGTGCCTTTTTTTTTTTTTTTTACTACCGCGACTGAACTCATGACCTCAGGCTTGCCAGGCAGGTGCTTGTGCTGCTGAGCTAAATCCCAGACCCTTTGCTGGTAATCTTAATAAAAATAATGCAGTCTATCAGTGGTTAGAATGAGATTTGCCATTGGTTTCGATCCATTGCCCTGGTCAACGTTGTTCCTCTATTTTACTTGGCATTTTTATTAGAAATACCTGCTGTCTTGGTTATTTTTTGCTCATTGTCAAGACAAAATACCTGACGCCCAAAATTAGGGAAGGAAAGGTTTATTTTTATAGTTTCTCGGGAGCTTTAGTCTATTAGTTGACTCTAAGTCAGCATGGGGTGGCGGGTCTATGGTTTATGGTGGCTGCAAGCCACAAGGCGCGCTGGCGAGAGAGAGAGGAAGGCGGAAGAGGAAGTGGACAAGAGGAAGACCCGCCTTCCCTTACATTGTATGTCGGCTCCACCCCTGGGCGGGCACAGCACTCACATTGTCAGACAACAAACCAATAACAAACCAATAACTCAGCCCCATCAAAATTATATGAGGACTTGGGGGTACATAGCATATTACCCGATACATTCCACCCCTGGACCCCCAAGGACTCATTTATATCCTTACTATAAAAGACATTTAATCCCTCTCCAAGAGTTACCAAAGTCTTAACAGTTTTAGCACTGTTGAAAAGTCTAAGTCTCAAATCTCCTCTGAGATCTGTGGCAAACTCTTATCTGTAACCCCCTGTATAAATGAAAACAAGGTTAAGCACTTCCAACATATAAAGGCACAAGATAAACATTACCATTCCAAAAGTTACAAACAGGGGAATACAAAGCATTGGAACCAAAGCAATTCTAAAATCCAGCAGGGCAATCATTAAGTCTTGGAGTTTTTTGCTCAGCATCTGAAGTAATCTGGTTACAAGCTCCAACAGGCTTGAGTGACTCCACCCCTGCAGCACTTTCAGGGGTTTTAACTTTTAAAGCCTTCCTTGGCTGATCTATGTTTCTTGGCTCCACCCTTACATCTTTATACATTGCTCTCTGCAGGCGAGGTGGAAGCTGCCTTAGCCTTTTCTTGTACTTAAAACCAGTGCCACATGGATGCTGCAAGGTCCACTGCAGGCTGGAGCAGTAGCCAGGCTTCCCCCTCTCTTGGCTGTAGGGGTCGACTGCCTGGATCGCTGAGCTGTCTAAACCTGATTGTGAGGAACAGCTTCTCTACGCCACCGCCATTCTGGAACCTGGTGTGGCTGCCTCCATTTTGGGACATGGCATGGCCTCTGTTGCCACTCTGGGACAAGGCACTCTGGCTTTTTGTCGCCACTCCGGGACAGGGCACTCTGCGCCTTTTGCCCCAAGCAAACTCTTTCACTTTTGAAGGCCTGAGGCTGCAAAGGCTGGAGGCCCGCTGGTTTCTGGGATGCCCCCAGGCCATCTCTTTTATTCTTTTGTTTCTTCTCAGCAATCAAGGTCTCAGCTCCATCTTTAAAATCCACAGCTTCCTGGCCAAACTCACAAGGTTTTAAATCATCATGCTGGGCTCCTTGCTCTTTATCTACAACATAAATCTGGCTAAGGGCCCCCAACAAAAGCCAGGCCACCATTTCAACATTTGGCTGCCTCATAATTTCACTCTGTAGAGTAATTAGTCCTTTGTCCTTAATCTCAGCTTCAGGCAAAGTCTCTGGGCATGGATAGAACACAGACAAACTTTCTGCCAACCCGTAACACACATCATGTGGAGTCCAACACCCAATGTCGTCCTGCTTCCCAGCAGAAATCTCCTGAGCCTGGTCTTTACTGGCAGACTTTTTATCAGACTTTTGGTCTCCTAAGCTCTGACCAGAATCTCCCATACAAAACAGCCTAAGCCATTTCAGCTCTACGCAAGTAGATGACATCTCCAAATCTTTTCAAACTTTCCCCGCAAGCCATTTTCAAAAGCTCTCGAACCACATGGTCAGGAATAGTCAAAGCAACGACCCGACTCCTGGTACCAAATTCTGTCTTGGTTATTTTTCACTCATTGTCGAGATAAAATAGCTGATGCCCAAAATTAGGGAAGGAAAGGTTTATTTTTATAGTTTCTCGGGAGCTTTAGTCTATTAGTTGACTCTAAGTCAGCATGGGGTGGCGGGTCTATGGTTTATGGTGGCTGCAAGCCACAAGGCGCGCTGGTGAGAGAGAGAGGAAGGCGGAAGAAGAAGCGGACAAGAGGAAGACCCGCCTTCCCTTACATCATATGTCGGCTCCACCTCTGGGCGGGCACAGCACTCACATTGTCAGACAACAAACCAATAACAAACCAATAACTCAGCCCCATCAAAATTATATGAGGACTTGGGGGTACATAGCATATTACTCGATACACCTGCTAAATTGTATTAAATTCCTGGGTGCATTTCTTGATATAGCCACATGATTTTCCCTTCATATATGTTCTCCAATTTTGAATGACTTCTCATGTTTGGAGCAAGCCCTAGTTGGTCATGGTGCACGTGTGTGTGTGTGTGTGTGTGTGTGTCATTATTTTTGGTACACTGAGCTGGTTTCAATTTTCTAACAATTTTCCATAAGCCAAATGTAATCATAAAAATAAAGTAAAAACAAAATGAAAGTATTAAATTCTAATTATATATCATTGCATTGGAAAAGCAGTATTGTAGCAGTCAGAATCTGGCCTCCCTGCAGAATGGAGAACACCAATGGTGTGTAAGTGGAAGGCTGTGTGGGTCTTTCAAAAAATCCCACCCTTTTGTATTTTCTTTTCGTACTTTTTCTCCATCTTCTTTCCACTGAGACACTGGGCATGATGCCCAAGACCCAGTAGCCAACTCAGGACCTTGCCGAGGTGTCTGTCAGAGCAGAAAGTTTGAAGAAGCCCAGAGCACACAGAGCCACCACCCTAACCTGGCCTGCATCTGCATGAAGAAGAAATACACTTCTGTCCTGGTGCAGCCACTGTCATTGCCTATATATACTTCCCAACTGAAAAAAGCAATGGAAAAGCCAGCTCCCCTCTGCAAGGACAGAAATGGCAGCGTGGGGCCTGCATGCTGCAACCACCACACCTGCTGCCTGCTGAGGTGAGAGAGAGTGGGCTGCTGGGCAGTGGCCAGCTGTGCCATGCCCATGAGGAAACGGGCTACTTGGGCCCTGGGGCTGATGATTATACCTGTCATCTTTCACGGTTGCCCCAAGTGGCTGAGCCCATCTTTCTTGGCACCTGAAGACCAAGCCCCAGACACCGGTGCCAAGGTCAAGCTCACCAATCCCTGTGCCACGACCAGGTTCCAGCTCTGTGCTGAGCCCTGCTTCCTGAGCTGACCCTCACACAGGGGCCAGCGTCCACAGTGGAAGAGGCAGCATGGTCAGTGCCAAGTTCAGAGGCCCCCGCACAGCAGGCCCAGCAGCCAGTGCTGCTGGGCACTCCTTGGATCAGAGACTGCCTTCTGTGAGCTCTGTGCTTCCTACGTTCAGTGCTGGAAGGGCTGAGGGCTTCTATGCCCTTTTCCAACCCTTACGCCCCACAGATACTGCTCAGGGCATGTGTTCCATGCTGCGCCCTCATTGGAGCTGCCCCTTCAGGTTGTGGGGCTGGCCCTCCCCAAGAAGATGCGTTCTTTGCAGTGTCTCCCAGCAGCCCTGGCCCTGCCCTCCACTTGGTGAGAGGCTCTGCTCCCCCAGTTTCCCACAACCCCTTTGCTTCCATGGCCCACAGTTGCCTCCTGATGCCAAAGGGGAAGGCTCCGAGTTGACAGCCTTTGAACTTTAATTGGCATAAGATGGCATCAGGCTGACATCAGGGGGCCAAGCGAGGGGGTGCTCCATGGGACATGCAGTGGAGTGCTGAGGCCAGGCCCAGGATGGAAGAAGCAAAGGGAATGTACTCTGCCATGTACCTGAAAATTCAGGAGTAGACTTCAGGTGAGGTTTGTTCCAGCTGCCAACAATAATACCAAGGACACACTCTTTTTTCTTGGTTCTTCCTTCTGTGGGGACGGTGTCCTCCTGTGTTCTCAGTTTCTTCAGGGTATTTCCTCATGTTAACAAAACAGCTTCTACAGTTCTACAATTGTATCTTTTCCCTACAGACCTTTCTTTGGGTGAAAAAACAAAGTCACCAGTCCAAGTTCACAAGCTGGGAGCTGCAGCCACAGAGGCCCTTCAGACTCATCTCCTCACATTCCAGCATGGATGTGGAGGGGAAGGAAGAGGCCTCAGTACGTCTGCTTGCTGCGATTCGGGGTGGACATCCAGGTCCTGACAGGAAACCCAGTCCCCACCTCCCTGCCACTTTGCCAGAGTGCTGGCAGCACCTGGGTTCCGGCGCCCACAGGGGCGGCTCTTTCCCAGTGCCTCGCTGTCGCTGTCTAGGTGCAGGGGCCTGCGGCACAGACTCCTCAGTGTGGGACTCAGCCGAGCAGAGCTTCTTCCTTCCTCCCTGAGCAGAGCAAGGGCTGGACACTGGGCTTCCTGCCAGGGAGGGAGGGGTTTGACCCCTGCTGAAGAGTCAACCAGACAAAGACACAAGCCTCTCGGAGGAGCGCCTTCTCCACTTCGGACTCAAGTTTCAAGTTTTAATCTAGATTTTGCATCCATCTTTGGATTTTTGGACAGGACTGGCTTTGGGCTTGCGGGTCAGGCACCTCCCTCGAGCCTCCAGTGACTGCTTCCCGGCTCCCAGAGCCTGCCCTGAGCACAGAGGCACAAGGCAGCGTTGCTCCGCCCAGCTTCCCTCTGAAAAAGACCTTTTTAACAAATTTGGTGAATTTGTTTCTTTTTTTTTTTCTTTTTGTATTGTTTTAATCGATTGCAATAAGTCATGGTTTCATTGAAAACTACAAATCAAAAAAAGTTGTTTAAAAAGGCACGTCACTGGCTGGGAGGTTACTTGGATTTTTACCTAGAACAGAGGGCAGGGACATGATTCAGAAACATATTATTCAAACAGGCCAGATCTCTCCCTTCTTACTGCTGGATTTGGATGCAGTTTGTTCCCCCAGGTCCCTGTGTAGCAAGTGTGTTCTCACCCCCACATGGTGCCGCTCACTGTGAGGTACTAAGGTCACTGACAGAAGGGACTCGCGCTGGTCCTGAAGAGTGCGCCCACATCTGTGCGCGTGGGTGGTTGTGAAAGAATAGGCTGACTCCTGCGTCTCTCTGGCTTCCTGTCTTGTCTCCCCTGACCTCACCCTTTCCTGCAAGCCTCACCGCTACGGTGCCTCTCTACTAGCCATGCCACAGCCAACGAAAGTCCCTTGGATCTCCAAAGCTCTGAGCTGCATAAACCTTTTTTCCTTATAATGTACCCAGGCTCGTGTAATACCGATGGAAAATGGGACTAAGACACATTCTAAAGCTTTTTAAAAGCAAGACTTGATTTTCAAGAATGGACAAAATAGCTGCTGCAAACAGACACAGGGACAGAGCAGTCAGACTTGGCAGCTGACCAGATCCCTCAGGTCTGGGGCTCGTCTCCCAGTTCTCAGGTGTTTTAATCAATGCTCCATCC
This sequence comes from Dasyprocta punctata, assembly GCA_004363535.1. Lineage (NCBI taxonomy): Eukaryota > Metazoa > Chordata > Mammalia > Rodentia > Dasyproctidae > Dasyprocta > Dasyprocta punctata. The sequence goes on from RJWM01000677.1 coordinate 51,016, forward strand.
CTGGAACAAAACAGGCTGACAACCAGCTGATAAGGAGAACAGGTTTGTCCCAGCTCACAGTTTCAGAGGGTCCAATCCTTGTGAGAGACATTGAACAGAAGAGGAGTGTGCTAGGTAAAGGTCAAGGTGAAACCGAAAGTTCAGCTTCCATGAGAAGGTCTGCCTGGGACCACCACAGATGGAAAGGAGATTGAAAGGGATCTTTCCTAAAGCCTTCGGAGGGAGCGAGGCCTGCTGCCATCTTGATTTCGGACAACTGGCCTCCAGAACCGTGTGAGAATAAATGCACATTGTGGTTTGTTGCAACAGCCACAGCAAACTAACACTGCATGAGAGGGTCAGGAAGGCAAACAGGAGACCACGCAGGGCCACTCCGAGACAGCTCCCCAGTGAGCCATGTTCAGCATCTTCTGCAGGGACTCTTGGATTTCTTAAAAATGACTTTCTTTGTTTTCATCTAAATAACCGTATTCTTTTTTTTGTGGCACCAGGGGTTGAACTCACAACCTCGCGCCTGCCAGACAGGCGCTTAGGTCACTGAGCCAAACTCCCGGCCCTGGTTTTTTGAGGCAGGGTCGCACTGTGTAGCTCAGGCCAGCCTTTAAATAACTGTATTCTAAATTGCAATATTCCATCTCCAAGCTAAATACAAAACTAGATTCACTTTCCATAAATGGAAAGTGGCCATGAAACTAAGCTCAAAGAAACCAAATCTGCTGTGATATTCCCCCATGCCCACCTCAGTCTCTCAGCCTGTGGCCTGCACTTTGTGTCTGAAAGCAGAACAGGGCTGGTGCCCTGGAAGAGGCAAAGGAAAATTAGCACTGGAAGGAGTTTCCCTCATTGTGTGGCTGTGCCTGCCACACGGCACAGCCCTCGCCTGAATGAGCATGGCCCTCTCATCTCTTGTCACCAAGGCGTGGCCAGCCCAGCCCAAGTAATTGCACAGGATGCTGTGTAGGACAGTGTTGGTAGCCAGTGGGGAAGAGTTTTCATGATGGGACAGCATGGGTAGCAGGGGCTCCTGTCCAAGGGAGACTGGAAGATGAAGGTCATGTTGTGGGGATCTTGAGGAAGAAGGCACAGGGCTGGCGAGGTCCCAGACCGGCCGCAGAAAGGACCTCTGAGGTCAATGGCTAAAACTGGTGTGAGAGTCTCCCAGGCTCTGGAGATGCCCCTGTGATGAACCAGTCTTTCTGGTATTCTGAAATGTTAAGGGATAGAGTGAAGGGCACAAATACTTACTTACAGACTGGTTTTTGCTCTGCACAGTTTTATGACCTGTTCACATATGATTGTGATTTGAAGTTTTCAACCTCCAGAGCCATAAAGGTACAGTCATCTCTCTGTCTCCAGGGTTCTGCACCCATGGGTTCAACCAACCTTGGCAAAAATGAATTCTGTCTGTACTGAACCTGAACAGATTACTCCCTAAACAACACAGTGTAACAACTGTGTACATAGTGTTTGCACTGTCTATGGTATCATAAGTCATCTAGAGATGATTTAATGTACAAGGAAGACATGCATAAGTTATAGGCTAATATTATACCACTTAATAGGAAGGACTTGAGCATCCCCGTGGGTTGTCTCTGTGGGTGGGGGTCCTGAAGCCATTCCCCCAGATACTGAGATGACTGCACTGTGTGTGAGCGGGAGACCTGTAGCCAGGCTCCAGGGCACAAGCAAGGGAGAACTCAGTGGCACTGTTTAAATACTTACCTGGCTTGGAAACAAGTTTCCTTATATCAAAACAGAATGAAGTAGTAGGAGACCCAAATTTCAAGGCAGGGACTCAGTCAAACATGCAAGAAATGAGTGCCAAGTGCTTTTGGTTTGCCTTGCAGGCTCACTCTGCACTCTGCCCCAGAAGCCCAACTGCAAGGGCAGAGCAACAGGCCTTCCTGAGAGGAGAGTGAGAAGTCGGGTTCCATGCATGTCAATGTGGCCTGGTCATGTTCTTTCGCCAAAAGCCACTGAGTCCTAGCTGACAATCCCTCCACAAGCCCCTCCCTCTTGGATTTCCAGTAGCACTCACTGCTCTTGTCCTTGTAGGCAGCAGGGGTTGACAGCACCTTGCTGTGACAGGCTCTGAGGGCCTTTCCTCCACTCCCTGCACACCTTGGTAGCATGTCCTAATCAACTTGCTTCAAAAGAAGGAAATCTTGCCATTTGCAACCATACAGATAAAGTGACAGAACACTTTGCTAAGAGAAATAGGCCAGATATAGAGGATGAATACTCCACTTACTGAGGTACCTAACAGCCAATCTCAGAGAGTCAGAGAATAGAGCAGTGTTTTCCAGGTGTGGGGGCAAGAGAAAGCGGGGAATTGTTATAGCTTCTGTTATGCAAAATGAATAAATTCTCAGGGTCAATCGTACCACATAGCGTTTATAAGTATCCACATGATGTGGTTCACTTTACGCTCGAAAGGATAGATCTCATGGTAAGTGTTCTTACACACACACACACACACACACACACACACACACAAGAATAGAAGGAAATTTTAGAGGCAATAGATATATTAGTACCTTGGACTATGATATTTATGCATGTGTCCACAATTACCAAGATGAATATATTAAATGGGTGAAATGTTTGCATATCAATTTTTCCTCAGCAATGCCTTAAAAGTCCCCAAGAAACTATTCCCAACTTACCACTGTTGAATGTTTCCAGGAACTAGATCTGCAAAATAGTGTCTGGGATGTGGTTTCTTGCATCAGAGGAGCACACAGATCTTACCTTTTCGCGAGGTAGAAATGAAATATCTCGCATACAGTGACATCACAATTACTCAAAGGATGGCTGGCATCAGCATGAGATGGGTACAGATGGAGAGCAAGACGTTGGGGTATCAAGTGCCTGAGATACTCAGTTGCTACAGCAACCAAGACCCAGGTAATAGTAATGACCCTTGAATATCATTTTTCTAAATGTAGTCTCCGTCCAGAGACCAAGGCCAAACACAACCTGCTCATCACTGGTCAGAGATCAAATATGTCTGGAAATTCAGCAAATTTGGAAACTTTCATAGCATTTTGATACATATCTGATCTGAATGCATCTAAGAGCATGACCAAAGTTCTTGTCTTGCTGTATAAAGAATATACCTGTTTGGGCATGTTAGACACACATGGTGAAAACTTGTCCTTGTCGCAGGAGGACCGTGATGTTACTGTGGGTAAAATTTTAAGGTTAGTTTTCACTGTAATCCAAGAGCATTTAAAACATGAGATCCATTCTTTTCTTCATAAGACAATTTAACCATAACTTATAGAATAAAGTATTAGGACTGGCTGCACATGAGGAACTGAGGATAATTTTTAAAATACAACACCTCTTGCTTGATTTTAGGTAAATGTGTCAGGTTTGACTTGGGCAGGACTTTCCCAGCACCCAATCTGTTTGTCAGCAGCGGCATCGTTCTCAGAGAAAACCCAGTGCAGCACCCATGTTGTTGTCCTGGGCAAACACAGGATGTCATAAAAAGAGATAAGGAGGAACATGGAATCTTCCAAGCACCAGGACATCTGAGAACATCCATACATTTACACTGGATGCCTTGAGGCCTTTGATCACTGAGGCACTGGGCATTCAGAGATCTCTGACCAGCGATGTTTGGTAAGACTTTCTCACCTAATGACCCTTGCCTTATTTCAAGCCCTATAAAGAATCCAGTCTCTCTTTGTTTCCTGAGGGTCTTTTTGCCCTCTGTTTGTCTGCACCTAGGTATTAAATCACATGCCTCATTGCCTTCTCAAAAAGCATTTCAAGAGTGGCCTCTGCCTCAAGTCATTTGTTTACAAAAGGTTTAAAATTCCTAAGCTTACTGAAGTCACATTCAAATCTCTGTGCTCATTTATGTCAACACATCTTCGTATTAAGACTGGCTTCCCTATTAAAATTACTAGAGGAAAGTAACAGAAGAGTTTATCTATTATCTCCTGAGAGTACAATTGTATCAATTCAACCTAGGTTACACAAGTTAATAATCAAGAAACAAGTCCAAAAAAAAAAAAAAGAAGAAGAAGAAGAAACAACCACGTTAAAATCATCAAAACTGAGAATAATTATCGGACTCCTAAGTATTTGTTTATAGTTCCAAGATGACAAAAAGTTATGAATATAATGGATCCCTTATATTAACCATCTAACATAAATTATCATAGTTTTTGTGATTTTTAATCATTTCTCTTATGCTACATTTGTTTTAATTATATTTATTGAAAAGTATTTTTATATGTGTCCAATCTAATATTTTGTATGCCTTATTTAAATGTGTTGGTAATTAATCTTTAATACCTTTTATAAAACATCATTTTGCAAAGTACAATAGACACCCCTTACCTGTAGAAGATACATTCCAAAACCCCTACTATATATCTAGAATTGCGGACAGCAACAAACTTGTTTTTCTTTTCTGTACATACCTACCTTTGATAAAGTTGTAAATTGGTCACAGTAAGAGATTAACAACAATAATGAAAATGTAATAGAACAATTATAATATATTGTAATAAAAGTTACGTGAATGTGGATCTCACAGCTGCTATGGAGTAGGATAGACAGTGTAGATACACTGGTCAAAGGGCTGATCCACATCCCAGGTGGGACACATAAACAGTGGAAGATTTCATTATGCTATTAAGAATGGCAATTTTTTATTATGAATTATTTAATTCTGGAATTTCTCATTCATATTTTTAGATAGCAGCTGGCTGAATTTCACGCTGTAAATGAAGCCTGGAATGGGGGGACTATTGTGTTAGGAAATGCTTTAAATGTCCTTTGCCCACAAATATTTTAAAAAGAACCATGCTAGAGGTACATAGGGACAAGGAGAAATTGTCAGCTAAGAATGTCTATCTGCAAAAGAAGCTGAAGAATCCCAGAGCTGCATTGAAGCCTGGAAGGTGTGTGTTTGCCCCCAGCAGCAGGACCAATGTTTGTGAACTCACCCAGCCCAGGTCCTGATTCTAAAAGTTGCAGAGTTGTGAGAATAATTAAATGCTGAGTGTAGCTGAGGTCAGGTCCACATGGTATGGGCACAAGGGGAGGGCCTAAGGCATGGGACAATGAGACACGAATAAGACTGAGAGCTCTGAATTCCCAGATTCCCTGAATCTCTCTTGACAACAGAGGTGGTATAGCACAGTAAACTGGTTTCCCCTGCATCCAGCCCTTTCAGTGACCATTGTGTACAAGTCTGTACTCTTCCGGACCTGCAGCAGGACATGAGAGTGACAGCTTACCGTAGCCAAGTAGAGTGGTATAGAACATCAGCTCAGAGGAGAGAGGCTGAGCTCAAAAGAGTGATATGACCTTGGCAGTCCCGACTGCCAGGAGCCCCAGGGAGGATGGCGCAGTGCCAGGGAGCACAGGTTCCAATGCACTTGAGCTCAGGGTTGAAATGTGAGATCCTGTTAGCCCACATCCATTGACTAATGGATTTAATGTGCTGGCTTGAGTCAAAGGAGAGAGGCTGTAGGTCAACAGCCGGCTGAGGGGAGTTAATAAGTATTGATGACAAGGAGGCTGGAGAATGAGAAGACAGGTACGGGGGGTGCTTCATCATTGGGGAAGCCCTCAGCTGGGTGTTTACAGAGGCTGTGGGTGTTACCACACTCTGTGCTCCTTTTAAGTGGTCCACTCACACCACCTGGTACCTATATTTCTAATTTTGCTCCTTCCAGACCACGCCCAGACAACTAATATGTTTATTTTATTTTATTTTATTTTATGCATGTTTGCTTGTTTTGCTTTGAGATGGGCTCTTGGTATGTTGCCAGACTTATCTTGAACTTGTGGTCTCAGGGACCCTCCTACCCATCCTCTCAACAGTTGACACTGCAAGTGTGCACCACCATGCCCACTCAATGAATCCATTAGCCATTGCTCACAAATCTGAGTTTCTGTGCTAAGATTATTGTCTCGGTACATTTTGCAGAATACCTCAGACTGAGGAACTTGTAAAGAAGAGCTTGATTTTGGCTCAGGGTCCTGGAGGGCCAAGAACCACTAGCACCTGCTTGGCTTGGGCAGAAGAGAGCCTCCTGGTAGGAAATGGAAAGTCTGCCGAGCATGCAAGGGAGATGCAGAGAGTCAGCTCGCTCTCTTGGAAACTAATCCGTTCTCACTGGGGATAACTCAGTCTCACAAAAAAGGCAACAGGTCCTCCTACAAGCCCCATCTCTCACTACCTCCACATGGAGGAATTAAGGCTCAACATGAGTTCTGGTGGGGACAAACTGTATTCACACCACAGCAATTATCAACCCAGGTCCCTGGCGAAGTGAGGGCATGGGCAACTGTGTGTTGACCAGTGGCTTCTCCACTGCCTCACTTCCTGCTCATCTCCTTCTGGCTTGGGAAGCACACGTCGTGATGCAGCACGTAGTGGTTAACATTTTAGGTTTCCAGTGCAACCAAACTGGGAAGCCAAACTGACTACATGATAATAATGTAGTTCAGGGTTCAGCAAACCATGGCCTGTAAACCATAGCCTAACACCTGCTTTTGTAAATAAGGCTTCACTGGGACTCAGCCACACTCACTCATTTACATGTTGCCTACAGCTAGAGCAGCTAGAGCCACCACTGCAGCAAGCTATGGCTTCAATATTTACCATCTGACTCCATAAAGAGACAACCAAGCCCTGCTACAGCCATTGGTGGCTGCCGTGTCCATCCGTGGGAGCAAAGCTCTACCTGAACAAATTAGATGCTGAGGGAAAAAGAGATGAGCTGTTTGGGGTATCTTCTGTTTTCCCCCATAGACCCTTTCTCCATCTTTCTGCATCCCAGGAGGCTAATCTGTGTGGCCCATGTTAGAAGGTTCTGTTTCTCTGAATTCCATATGAGCCCAGCCATTGGCAGCTATATAGCAGAAGATTGAGGGAAGGAGGAGGGTAGGACACTTACTGTAGGGTTACCTCCTTCTCAACCAATGGTAGCAGCTTCTATCAGACAACCTCCATACAGCCTCTCCAGTCTCAGTGTTCCTGAAAATTCTCTACCCCTTACCCCGTCTTGTTCAGGAGTGGCAGTATCCTCTGCTGTGGTCACTACAGTACTATGTGTGGTTCCACTGTGACACAAAGGGTTCCTTTGTGAAGATCTCAAACTGCCTCGTTAGACGTGCCATTTATAATTTTCAGGGATCTCAACCAACACGAACCATAGCTTCACTTATTTTTCAGTAACTAAATTTAATTTTCATTTTTAGCCTCACCCTACCAGAGCTGGGTCCATTTCAGTACATTTTTGGTAATCTCAGCTTGTTTGGGGTCTCCCACGTACACAGCACACACTTGCCCCTCCTTTCTCCAGGTGACGTGAGTGGAATGGCCCTGGAACTGTGTGGCCGCAGCTCCAGTTTGCAGTCAGTGTTTCAGTATCACTGTAAAGTGACCCTATTTGCCCTTGAAAGCGTCAGAGCTTTTCTGGGAGCAACGAACCTCGTTCTTTCTTTTTTGTAGTACCGGAGTTGAACCCAGGGCAAACTTGCTCTTTGTCCATGTTTTGCAGCCGGCTTCACCCATGCTGCCTCTGGTCCAGGCCGGCCCTGAGCTTTCAGTCCTTCTGTTCTCGCTTTCTGCGCCTTGGTTCTATCACTTGGAGTGTGTTGTAAGCAAAACAGCAGGAGAAAGCCTGGCTTGCAAGGATTTTTCTTCTTCTGAATTTCAGTAAAGATGTTTTTAAGGCTATGAACTTTCCCTGAATGTCCCTTTGTATGTTCTCGTACAATTTGTAATATCCTCTTTCTACTGTGAGGTTTTTTAGAAGGATTTTGGTTTTATTTCCAAGGAAAAAAATTTAACTCTTTTAATAATCGGAAAAGTGTTTTTGCTTAGTTTCTTTTTTGAAATGTTTGCATTTATGATAGAATTTCATACATACTCCTTCCGCCATGTCCTGTTTAGTTCTCACAATTCATTGAACTAGAGTATCGTGCCCATCTCACACAGGAGACAACAGAGGTCCAGCAAGGGCTGATTTGCTTTAAATATCTCACCTTCCCTGGGTTAAGGAGTGGTGGAGAGACTTTGGAAACATGGTTTCAGGTGTCTGTGAGGTGTTCTCAGGGAGACCATGTAAGTTAGCGGACCAAACAGGACATTAGCTTCAGTGTGGGCAGTCACCATCCACCCCACAGCACCAGGAGCAAACAGACAGGTGGTGGAGACAGAGGTGATCTCTGGAATCTGCACCTCTGAAAGACCCTGATTCCATGACTCTCAGCAGAGCAGATTCAAACCCCAGCCCAGCAGGCTTGACACGGCCCTGTTCTCTGCAGTGAGAGTGGTTCGACCCAAAACCTGGGCCTAGGTATCCACCGACTGAAGGCTCAGCATGCTCCCCAGAGGAAGGGTCTGCTGAGCAGCCTCCACCGTGACCTGAGCTTTGCCTTTTCTCAGTGGGTGATCACGGGGGAACAAGGTTGGGCAGTCAGGGATGTGCACTCACTCAAATCCTGCTACCCAGCCTACCCTTTAGGTCCCAGGGTCAGGCCGGTCTGCGTTTCCCTCCCTCCAGCGCCGCCTAAGGCTTTGCTCACTCCACTTAGGTTTCCCCAAAGCAAGAGGTCCACAAGAGGGGGCCCTCAAAGCAGTGGGCTGGGTGGCAAGGGTCAGGAAGATAGAGCCCTTAAGTGGCCCTTTCAATAGGGACAATCAAGAGAGGATTCTCTGAGGAGGTGACAAAAACAGTCAAGGTAGGGCCACCCTGCAGGCTGAAGAAACAGCAAAGGCCAAGGCTTTGGTGAGAGCAAGTGATTTCTCGTGCTGTTACTCCCCTCGTTGTTAGAGAAACAAGCTCACACATGCGATCTTCCAGGTCTGCATTCTGACCTCCTGGTTTACACACACACATACACATGGGGGTGGGTGGGTGGAGAACACTAAGCCCCTGTAACATGGGCTGGGGGTCATGGGTAAGTTTGGGGAATGGAATGTGCTCCAAACTTGACAGTGCGGCCCATCTAAAGGACACCTGGGTCAACACCTGCCATTGTGTACTTCAAAGGTTTCCAGTGGCCAGAGGATTCCTAAGCAGGCACCACGCCCCTCGACCCCTCTCTTACATCCACTGGGCACATCGGCCCAGGAGGCCTCAGGGCCTGCAGCCCTGCCACAAGCTGACTCACGCACACTCTGCAAACAAGCAACACGTGGCTTCTTTTCTGCCTCTTTTGATGACAAAACAATCTCTCAAAATCCCATTCAGCTGGGAGCGGTGAGAGACAGGCCACCTGGCCAACACCCATCCTTGTGGCCAGTGCTCACTTGTTTCCCAGCTGTGTTTTTAGGAGAAAATAGTTAAGGTTAAGTTAGGTTAAGTGCTGCCAGCAGGCTGGCTCTCTGGTTGTGCTTGGCCGTGGCCCACAGCAGAGCCTCCCAGAGAGCTCTCTTCCCCTGGCTCAAGCCCCACCCACCAGCCTCTGCCAGGGCAGCAGAAGCAGCTGCTCCCTCTCCACAGGTGTCCCAAGTCCTCCCTAAGCTGTGCCTTCAGACCCCCAGCTTCCTTTTGCCCTACCTGTTACCCTGCTGTGCTCAAGCACCTGCCTTTGCAGAGCCCATCCTGATCCATCCTCACAACTGCCCAGCAGCTGAACTCCTTCAGCCCCATTTTAAGATGACAAAACTGAGCCTCTGGGCAATGACAGGGCTCACCCAAGGTCACAGGGCTCCTTCAGCACTCCTGTCCCACCTCACTCCACCTCTTCAGATCCAGGTTCCTTTCTTCAGATCTCTGCCTCTAGCACACATCCCTTTCTGAGCTTCAAACTCACACCCTGCGGCCTGCAGACCCCTCTACTGCTGGATGGGGTAGGTGTCCCCTGGTACCTCAAATTCAACAGGCCCTCCCCTTGGTCTGTTGCCATCCTGTATTCTGAAGGCCACATGATGGCTTCCCCATTGCCCTCAGAGATGAGCATGCTGGGCCAGGCCCTGCTTCTCTTCCCCAGCAGTCTGGAGCCCTGTTTGGGCTTCCTTTCAGTGCTTCCCAACTCACCTCTGCTCTCACCCTGTGCCTGCATGGAAGCCCGCCCATCCAGCTGCTACCACCCTCCAGGTCTTTCTAAAATGCAAATCCTGCTGGTCACTTCGGCTTAAGCTCCACTGAGCTCCCTGCAACAGAGGGAATGGGCAGGCTGAGTCCCCCACCCTAGGTTCCTGTGCTCTGTGTCCTAGCCCAGCCCTGGGTTCTAGATGCCTCTCTTCTTCCTGGGCTCACCTATCCAGATGTCCCATTCTCCCTCAGCAAATTCCCACCCTTGGTCACACTTAAAGACGTCCACCTGCACCCCCGCCCCACGGCGATTTGTCCAAGGTCTATCACCACACGTACAGTGACGCACAGTACGATTCCTGCACTTTCCAAGGAAATCCCAGGACTCCTGTTGGAATGCTTGAGGGAGGATGCACCTTGTTAATTGGAATTGGCCAAGTCAATAGGGTATACAACTAAAGCTGCCAGATGCTACCAGATAAAGGAAGCTGACCAGAAGTCAACAGAGGAAAAAACAGAACTGAGAGACTGAAAAAAGGTCTTTTTCAATGGAGCACATGGATCTAGCCGTACCTGCCTCTATCCCTGGACTTCTGTCATTCCAGATGGCCTCTAGCACAGGCCCAGGACTGGGGAGGTGAGTTCACGCCTCGTTCTTTCCCCAAGAGGCTTGTCGTACAGAAGGCCTTGTGGCCTGGAGGAGGCACCAGGACACAGATGAGGTGGGAGAGAGAAGGAGAAACAAAATGAGCAGGGAGAGCTCTGTGAAGACATCAAGGCCCCAGAGTGATGATGGCGAACCTTTTAGAGCTTTCAGTGATACCAGGAGCCTGCTGCAGCACACATGCCATAGTTTCACCACAACTGCCCTAGATCTACTTTGGTGAGCCGTACATTTCCTTTCTTTCTGAATTAAGCCAATTTGAGGTGAGTTCCTGCTCCATGAGTTGAGACTGAGGTCTGAACTGCACAGCAGGAGGGGGCTATGTTGTCCTTATGAACCACTGAGGGCTCTCAGGGACAGAATTTGTTAGTTGGCAGATGAGAGAACAAAGTCACAGTCCAGATAATCTTAGGCAGTGAGGAGGCGAAGGCACCTGGCAGAAAGTCCAAAGTTAACCAGGATCCAGGGCACCCAAAACGTGTAATCTCTGCAACCTACTCTGTGTTCAGGGTCAGAGGGAGCTAAGGCAGGGTCAGTGTGTCCCTGCCAGGAAAGTAGTCTCAGTTATCAGTGTCTCTGTTATGACTCCATTCACGCTAACGGATGAGCGAGGCTACAGAGCCAGGAGTCTGTCAGCTGTGCTCACTCACCATTGTCCAGAGACCCCTGAGAAGTCCCAAAGCACTTCCCTCTGTAGACTGAGGTCGTGACATGAGACAGTTTATGCCCTTAGAGGACACAGAGTCTCTTGTTCTCCCTGCCCCGGCTTCTCCACCAGGGAGTAGAGCAGCCAGACTGGCTGGTGCCAAAACATTCTTGCCGTGAGATTAGCAGGCTGAGCAGGGTGCGGAGCCACAGAGACCACCGAAGCAGCTCTGTGGGGACGATCAGCCTGGGCTCACACCTCCATGGACAGTGCCCCTCAAAGACTCTGCAAGGGCTGCAGGACCCAGGGACCTGGTCCACTGAGGGCTCTGTACATGGCATGTTTTCCAATGAAAAAGACTCAGCTGGAAAATAATCAGCCTTGAAAACCGGAGCTCAAAAACACCAGTGCCCATCAGCCCATCCTGGCTGTACCTGCTGTTACCATTCTCTCGCTCAGTGGCTGCTCTGTAAGGCAGGGAAGGTCGGGATAGGCTGGTCAGGGCTGGGATTTTGATCTCTAGTTTTTAAGACTATTTTGCAGCTAGATCTTATTTTCAGGGAAAGAGGGTATCTACCCAGTCCTTCTGGGCTTGAGTCACAGGCCTGTCCCCTGCCACTTTGCAGACAGGACAGGAGTCTCACATCTCCCCTCCCAGACTCAACCAGTGCTTTGCTTCTAAGAACCCCTCCCCAACCCTTGCACTTGGAAGCTTGTAACTTCTTTGTGTGTGGGGGGGAATAAAAATGTTCAAAGATGGACTTCGCGAGAGTTGATGCCTCTGTTAACAAACTAAAAGTCACCAAGTTGTACATTTCATTTTTCCCCCAGCTTTATTGAGACATAGTTGACCAGCTGCCTGGTTTAATCACCAGTCTTGACTATGAAAGTATTTTCTGCCTCGTGGGCATCAAGATTCATGTTCAAGGGCCTGGAATTTAGCTCAGTGGCACAAGCACCTGCCTGGTAAGTCCAAAGTCATGAGTTTGATCCTTAGTACCAAAAAAAAAAAAAAAAAAAAAGGACATCAACAAGATTCGATTTTATGTCAGTTGGCGCTGGGCACTGAAAATCTCCACTTCTAACATTCTAACAACAGCACCACTCAGTGATGCAAAAGGAGCAGCACAAACATCAGGCAAATGCACCTGTGTTCTCTGGCGACCCATTTCTTGGAGCACCAAGAACAGGGAACTTCCACTCCTAGCATCTCATAGGAATGGCAGTAACAGCAGTAACAATCAGTTGTGGTCATGTGAACAGGTGTGGTGCTTCCAGCATGGCTTGAGAAAACTCAAGACACTCCATAAAGAGCAGTGTAGGGGGACCCTACAGGCAGGGCAGTGCACACGAAGTGATGAATGATGAGTCCGACGGGGCACCAGGAAGATCTCCAACACTACCAAACCCGGAGAAACACCAGCAAGCTTGGCCAAACAGTGCAGTTGCCCCTGCAGGGGAGGTTCAATGTCACAGTAAGCCAAGGTCCCCAACCAAGCAAGGAACACAAAGCCTGAGACACCCAGGCATGCATGACTATAGGCAGGGCTGGATCCACAGGCACAGATCTGCTTTCCTGTTTTATCCCCACTCTTGGATTCCCTCCACTTGAGGTTAACGTAAAACCCCACAAGCAAAAATCTAATCTAGTATTCTAACAATTCAGCAACTTCACAAAAAAAAGCCCTCTTTTCCAATGAGCCTCAGCAAAATCTCTTCTGAGATGACATGCAGTTGTTCTCCAACATCTAGTTTAGGTTTCCTCCAGCCCAGGACCAATCCTGTGTTCAGAGTGTGGTGACCTCAGTGGCCATGTGTGAACATGTGCTCATCCTAGCAGCCAGGGAACTCAGTCATGCCCAGTGATCTAACAGGGTAACAGTAGAGAAGGAATGATTCCAGTGAGGAAAATCCAGGGTGCTGTCTACAGATGGGGACATCCCCTGTGCCTGTTTCCTGCCTGCCTGATCACACCCAGATAGGACCTTTGTTCTATAGCAACAAGGCCTAGAAGGCTCTTGCGTCCAACCATCTCAATGAACATGGACAGCGACTAACTCAAAAGGCAGGCCACAGCCAGCAAGTCTGGGCTGACCTTCACCAGGGGGCCCTCCATTGCCTCATCTGCACAGTCCACCTAAATTCAACTCCCATTTGCAGGCTAATGCAAGGGGACACCAGGAGTTTACCTTCACCCTCTGTCGCTGCCTTGGTTTCTAAGAATTGCAGTGAATTGCTGCTGCTAGATTGGACAGAGCAGAAGGGACATCAGTATGGTTTGGATGTAGTTTGTCCCCCATGGGTTTATGTGTTGGAAGTTGGGTCCCCAGTGTGATGATATAGAGAAACAGTAGGACCTTTAGGGGGTAGAACATGGTGGGGGGGCCATAGGTCTTTGGGGGCATGCCCTTAGAAGGCATCACGTGGTGTTTCAAGAGAGGGTTGTTACAGAAAAGCCAGTCTGAAGGTGAGCTCTTGCTCTGGGACACACTGCTGTCAGTTTACTGGCATCTACCATGGTGTGACGCAGACCTGGGCCTCACCAAAACTGGTGCCATGCTGCCTGGGCTTTCAGCCTCCAAAACTCTGATCTAAGTAGACCTCTTTTTTTGTACATTAATCCATCTCAAATATTTTGGGATAGCAATGGAAAACGAATACAGACTTTTATCACCAGACTCAAAGGAGTCTCCACCTGCCCCCCAGGAATCAGTAGGACATCAATAATGCATGGCTGCTAGTTCAACTGCCTGTGTCCAGGCAAGAAACCTGAACAGGTAGGACACCCAGCGTCTAGTCTAGGTGTGGGGATGGGGAGATCTTGGGCCAGGTTCCTCCCAGAACACAGCCACACTCCAGGCCAGGCAATCGTTGCCTTGGGAGTAGGGCCAGAATAGCCAGTTCTTCTTGCTGGCCATGAGAAACTGGAAGTCCAGGACAGCCTAGGACCCTTCTTAATCAGTGTAGTAGACAAGAATGCAATACATTAGGATCTCTAGAGGAACTGAGTGACAGCTAGAGTGACCAATCATTCATTTGCTCAGGACTGAGAGGTTTCCAAGGAATGGGAACTTCAGTGCTAACACCTGGACAAACTCAGCTGTACCTGGGTGATTGAGATGCATTTCTTATAGGAAGCATGCAAAGCTAAGGGGATGCCCAGCAGGAGCACAATCTCTCCTACACCTGAAGGGCCCAGATCCCAAGAGGCCACTAGACAGTGCCTGAGGCTTTAGGGGAGACCAAGTCATCCCTTGGGGTCAAATATCCTAGTCTTGTTCCCATTTTCCCCCAGATTTCCGACAGCCTTTCAGGGGCCAAAGTCAGCCAGAAGTCAGAGAATCTGGGACCCTTCATGAAGTCAGCCTACCAAGGCACAAAGCAGGGTGAGTGGGGAAACAGTATAACTACATGGGCACAGGGTAAACCCTCAGCACAAAGGCAAAGTTAAGGCTGAGAGAACCAAAAGTAGGCCATTCCAAAGAATGCAAACTCACTAAAGGAGGCTCCGCCTTACCTTCCCTCCTCCCTGATCGCTACAATGGCTCAAGACCTCAGGCTGCCCTTGCTGCCTCTCAGCATCCCTCTCATAAAATGCATCCTGGGTTCTCCTTACTGCAGCCTCTGAATGGGGTTGCTGCAATGTACTGAGCACGCAAGCATCCTTCTGAGGAAAGCATCACATCTGGCCTTTGCTGATTGCAATAACACCCTTGTGCAAGCTGCTCCACCCCCACTCCCTGAGCCATTTCTGGGATATTTGGGAACCAGACTTGTATGGACCCCACTGGCTTCCTCAGCCTACCTCTCTAGGCTTCTCACTGAGTACGTGAGCCCCTCACTCACTTCCAACTGCAGTCAGAGCCTGGGTCTGGCTGGATTGGCCTCGTGCAGACATGGAACAGACTCCTTTTGCTGAGGATCTAACTCCATGGCCAGGCATGGCCTGAGTACTTCCAGTAGAGAAAGGGTGAGTAAAACAGGGCTTACCAGGCCAAAATTTGCCCCTGGCCATTTTGTGTGTCTAGGAAGCTAAGAACAATCTTTGTATTTTAAAAGGATCATGAAAAAGAACCCAAACACCAATAAACTCTTTACCTAATGGATTTTTTTCATGTCCTACTCTACTGAGTGACCACCCCAGGCTTCAAATCCCAGACTAAGTTCTTCACTATTACCCTGGCTATCAGGGAAGCCTCTTTCCTGGGATCCCACAAAGGAAATGCCCAAAAAGGAAAAAGTCTCTGATGGGACCAGTGGACCCATCTGCACTGTCACCATCTCCTTCCTGCTTTCTGAACACCTAAGCCACTGGACTCTCTTGCAGTTTTCCAGGTCCACCTGGCAGGGAAGGGTTTGGAGATGCTGGGTATAGAGGCTCTAGAATACTGTAATAAATGGAGCATGATATGTGGTTCTGGTCTGAGCTCAGAAGACCAGAACACTGATTTAAAAAATCGAATGGTGAAGACCAGGCTCAGGAAGTTTCATTTGGGAACAAAGACTCCAATGGCAGGGAGTCCAGACCATGCGTGTTATATTCTGGCAGAAAATTTGTCTACATTTTGCTCCTGTCCTGAGAGTTTGTGGGAGACTGAGATTAAGAGCAGCAGTCTAATTCATCTGGCAGGAGAAATTTCAAGGCAGCTCAGCATTCAGGCTATAGCATGGTTACTGATTAGCTTGCAAAAAGCCAGGTTGCAGAAAGGAAGCACCTGTAAAATTAGGGTCTGTTAAATTTGGACCTATGACAGCTTGTTTGCTGAAAAGATTACCATTAAAAAGAAGCCAAGTACTTTGTATAAGGACAGAAGGAGGGATTCTCTCTATCCCAGGAAAAGGCAAGGCCTGGCCCTGTACCCAGCAAAAATGAAAAAGTTTGCTTTGAGGAGAGAGCCCCAGGGTGCTCTGGGATGAAAAAGGAAATGTTTCCCAGAGTTGTGCTAGTCAGGCCTCAGAGACCTCTGAAGCCATGGGCCAAGGGGACTCAGCTACCCTGTAGTCATCCACATGGTGCTGGTTTTATGAGCATGCAGAATGCAAGGGTTGTCTAGTTAGCAAGGCTTCTACCAAGATTTCAGAAGACTGCCTGGGAGGCTAGGCAGTGTGCCCCTGAGAGGAATGTATGAATGTGTGAGAGTGAAGTAGTGGAGTCCTCAGAAAGTTGGACAAGCCAGGAACATAGAGCATCACTGAAGAAAGTTGCAGGCAGTGAGCAAACCCAGCCTAAGAGAGAAGTGACGGGGACTGCAAGACAAAATGGCATGGGGATGGGGCCACCCAAGCCATTTGGAGCTTACATTTTTGCCACCAGTGCTGGACATGGAGCTACAGAATTTAATTCTTTTCTATTTCTCTATTTATCCCTTTTGAAATGGGAATAATTACCCTGTGTCACAGTATGTCAGCAGTGTTTAACTTTCTTTTTGGTTTTCATAGGGTCTCATAGCTAAGAGTTTCCCTTGAATCTGAGGAGACTTTGGGCTTGAACTCTGCAGTAACTGAAAATGTTAAGACTTTGGTGACTCTTAGAGATGGACTAAATGCAATTTATGTAAAGAGAATTCTTTCTAACCAAGGGTTGGGGGATGGGGGGAAATGTTTTGATTTAGAGCAGTATCATCTAAAAGCCTCATGTGCAAGAGGCAGGGCTTTGAGAAGGTAATAGAATTATGGGGGAACAAAAGCTAACTTGTTGGGAGGAGGTGCCAGATTAATTAGTTGTTAGTCTGTTGCTCTTACTCTCAGTCTTCCACAAGATCTCGGGACATGAGCAAAATGTAGACAACTTTTCTGCCAGAGCATAACACACAGGGCCTGGACTCCAACTGCCAGCAGAGTCCTTGTTCGCCAAAAACACCAGCAAGGTTTTTCAAATTATTCTGCTTGATCAGAAGAGGGAGGCCCCTTGAGACATGACCCTGAAGGACATCTGTTCCTCCTGGGCTACTCCCTTCTTTCTCTGCTTCCTGACACCACGACAGGAGCTGCTCTCCTCTGCCCAGGCCCCCTCTTTATGCCATTTTTATGTTTAAGATGCTGAACAAGGACTGAAACTTTTAAACTCTGAGCTAAAATAAACCTCTCCTTTAAATTGCAAATGTCGGGTATTTTGTCCCAGTGATGAAAAAGTAACTAACACAGGCAGGGACCCCAATATGAGCTTTTTAATTCCTGAGATGTTTTGCCTGAAATAAATGAGCTGCTTGGTAAAGGATGAGCTCTGATAGCACCACATAGGAGTAGAAAGGCCATCATCAGCTGTCTTAATCCATATGAACTGGAAGGCGTTGACCAACAGAATATTATTTCTCACAATTCCAGAGGCTAGGAAGTCCAAAATCAAGATGTCAGCAGACTCAGTGTCTGGTAAATCTGTTTCCTGGTTCCTTCTAGTTGTGTCCTCACAAGGCAATGCTCTAGGATCTCTTTATAAGAACACTAACCCCTTAATATCTGCCCTCTTGTCTTGATTGCCTCCCATCTGGCCATCCTACCCTCAGTTACCTATTCCCTTGGGGTTGAGGACTTCCGTGTAAGAAGGTAGGCAGGACACAAGCACTTGTCTTGCCTGGAGAGCACCCAGGATTGCACATCTTGGTATACACCTGCCACTCTGATCACCTCTATTTCACAGATTTCTGCTTGACTCACACAGATCCCATCCTACCCAGGCCAAGCAGAGTGAAGACCCAGCTTTAACTGGTAGCAATGGCACCATCAGGTGCTCGGGGTTCCCAGACCAGGTTCAGACTTTGCAAAGCAATGTGAGTGCTTTCTAACCATAGGTCAAACTCCAGCTACAAAACTGTTGCTGTATGACCATATCACTTAAACAACTATATATGCAAAGAACATTTGGAGGGGTGTAGAAAGTTGACAGACATTACCCCTTTGAAAAAATTCAAAATTCTGTATTTCTTAAAATGAATATACATTTCATTCGGAAGAAAAAGAGTTATAAAATATATATTGAGGGTTGGGGATTTAGCTTAGTGGGGCAAGCACTTGCCTGGCAAGTGCAAAGTCATGAGTTCAATCCCTGGTACCAAAAAGAAAAAAAAAGTGTACAATGAATCTCATTTTTTTTAAATCCTACAGTCATAAAAAAGTGTACAAGTTCAGCTTTGTGGCAGACTTTCTCGTGAATTCCCTCAGAACAGAGAAAGAAGATGAAACAAGTCTGTGTCTCCCAAGAACTCAAGGGGGAGTCACCACGAGGCAGCCACATCCTGAGGTTGTCTCCCTCAGCTCTGGGGTGAGGGTAAGGGTTGGTGCGGGAGACATCTGGTGGCCAGAACCTGAGCTACAGGACTTCCCCTTGCCCACGCTGTAACCAAGCTTTGAGTTGGTCCCAAGTCAGTCTTCCTCCCTGCTCCCAGAACCTTGCTTTTAGGGAGGATTCCTGCCTTTGTTTCCTTTCCAACTTTGTTTCTGCTGTCCTCAAACCCAGGCCCCATACCAACCCCTTGGGCACACTCTAATCTAGGGATTTTTCAACCCTATCCATCCTGCCTGCCATCCATCCCATCCCAGACCAAAGGAGAAGTCAAAGGTATGGGAAGTGGCATCCAGCTCCAGTCCCGCTCTGGCTCCAAGCCCTTCTCTCCTTGTCCCTTCCACCTTGAAGCTGGCTGAGGATCAGCTGCCCTGAACCCAAGCATCCCACCCAAGCCTTCACACCTGGGGCTCTCTGTCCTGGGCACTGAGTCCTGCACATCACCCACCCGGGCACTACTGACAGGTACCACTCAAATCCCCTGATACTGCCCCAAGCCCTGTGATCCAGCACAAGGATCTCAGCTGTAAGCCTTAGCCCCTGCACCTGCAGCTCCCTAATCACCTCTTAAAAGTCCTACCTTTCTTGGTGCTGCTGGGGATAGAACCCAGGGCCTCAAACATGCTAGGCAAACACTGCTACTGAGCTGTATCCCCAGCCCAAAGCCCCACCTCTTAATGTGCACTGGGGATTACATTTCCAACATGTGCCTTCGCAAGGATGTGTTTAAACTGTAGATGTCCCCAACATGTATCTTTTTCCATCCTGGGGGACTTGCTTTGCTCAGGATCACTCCACCCTCAGAAAGTCTCTTCCTACCAGCAAGGTGATAAGAAGGCCCTAGTTCCCCAGGCACTCCCCACCAGCTGTGTCACACAGGAGGGGAGGAGCAGTTCCTTGAGTCTGCTGTGCTCCCCGTGCCCTTGAGCAATTGTCAAGGGCTCAGAGTGGGCCAGTGCTGAACACAAACCATGCTGTTGCCAGATGGGCCTAGAGGCTGTGTGGTCAGACCTGAGTGCCTGCCTCCCAGAGGAGTCTCAGGAGCTGGTCCCCAAAGCAGGGGGGATGCTAGAGGGACTGCTGATGCCTCCTGGGGATCATGGCCATCCACTCCTCACTGTGGAGACTCATCTACGAGGCTGAACGAGGCTGAAGGACAGATCTGAACCTTACTAGGACCCAGGACTCCACCTGTCTGCATGGAGCAGAAGGCCTATGACCTCGTCCTGTTCTCAGCCCAGTTTGTCAGTGGGGCCAGCGTGGGACAGAGCGCCCCGATCTCCACGCTGAACTGCAGACCTCAGACAAGGAAGCATTCACTTACTTCTCCCTCCCTTCCCCAGGCTGTGAACCTCTGTGACCACCTGCCTCAGCCTGGATCCAGCAGCCCTCGGTACAGCCTAGCACCCTCCCTGCCTGTCCAACACAGACCCCTCACTGGAGCCCACCCAGAGCTGCCCAGCTCTCTGTCTGCTTCTCCATCACTGTGTAAGTACCAGGAGGGCACACGTGGGTCTGTCCTCACTCATCATATCCCCATAGTCTGTGGCGTGGGACAGGCATGAAGCGGGTGACAGGGAGCAGGTGCGTGAAGGAACTCAACCCTGCAGAGTGGAGGGGAAGGGGTAGAGGTGGCAGCTCCAGAATCCCCTCTGCTGCTCCCCCAGTGGTGCGTGACATGGCCAGGCCTTCTCCTTCACTGCCTTCCAGCCTCCTTAAGGGTTCAAAGAATGCAAGGAACATCTCCTCCGTTACAGCCTAGAGCCGAGAACCCTGTTGTGAAGCCAGAGAGAAGATAAACGTCAGGGGAGACGCCCTGGACAAGACATAAAGAGCTGCTTTTCCTAACACGACAGGAAAGGATCTGTTTAGAATTTCAGGATTTTTTTTTTTAATGAAAAGGAAAGCGGGGGGGGGGGGGAGAAAAACACCAGAAAACACCAGATGGCTTCCACATAGGCAAATCTTGGGCCAGTTCTCGTGACCTGCCTCAGGAGGACTGCTGGAGCGCTGAGGAGGGAGGGATGGCCGGGAACCAGGCAGGGACCCAGCCCCCCGTGACTCATGCGGGTCAGGTCAGGCTGCGGGGCCCCCGGGGCGGGCATCCCCGGCTCTGGTGCCCTAGGTCTGGGGTGCAGCTCCCCTGGGGCTGGGTTCCATCCTCCAGCTCCGGCTGTCAGGTTTGGGGAAAGGCATTTTCCCATCTCTGAGGAGCCCCGGGTTTCTCTCTCCTCGCGGCCGGGCTTTATCGATCTGCAGGGTGAGCCCCTTCGTGCTCGGCGAAGATCCTGGGCAGGAAGGGCGCGAACCAAGAAGAGGGCTCCAGGCAGCGTCCGGGCGCAGCTACCTGGCGCCCGACCGTGCGCCCTGCGCCTTACAGAGAAGGATCACCCGTGTCCACCCTCAGCACGGCACAGAGGTGGGTCTCACCGCTATCTCTATCGTACAGACGGGGAAACCGAGGCGGGCAGTGTCCGGTCCCGCGTTTCGCACCCAGGCAGCGGCGGACCCGGGATCGCAGCCCGAACCATCTGCCTTCCCAGACGCACGCCCTCGTGGCGCTGTCCGGATTGGGAGCCGCCCCTGGCCCGCGCTCTGACTCCGCCGCGGGTTCTCGCCGTTG
Source organism: Dasyprocta punctata (assembly GCA_004363535.1). NCBI lineage: Eukaryota > Metazoa > Chordata > Mammalia > Rodentia > Dasyproctidae > Dasyprocta > Dasyprocta punctata. Next base: position 72,247 of record RJWM01000677.1, read on the forward strand.
TCACGACAACCGGGGCCCAATGGGAGCCGGCGGGCGGGCGCAGGCCCCGCCCCGGCCCCTCCTGAGGGCTCGCGGCTATAAGGGCCGAGCCGCACCGGAGCTGGAGCCGCAGCAGCAAGCGCGAAGCTCACTAGCCGCGGAGGACCCGACCCGACCCAACCACAGCGGAGCCAGGATGTGCGGTGAGTGCGGCTGCCCGCGGCCGAGAGCCCGCGCGGGACCTGGCTGGGTGCAGATTGCCCCGTCCCGCGTGGGGGGTTGGATTGGCCAGGCCTGCCACCCTGCCCCGCCCCCGGGAGGTGTCTAGGGCGTGGGGTACCTGAATGCCGGCCTCGGGTTCCCCCTTATGGGGACCGGGCCTGGACCCCCGCGACGCAGAGGTGTACCCACCCGGGTCAGGCGAAGGTGCGTTCCTCCACGCCGCCCGTGTCGTCCACAAAAGCGCCACGCGGGCGCGGGGTGCACAGACTGCGCCTCCGCCCACTGCGCCCACGGGCAGAAAGGTCCAGCCGCGCCCTCCTCGCGTGCCACCGCGCAACCTGTCCCTGGAGGTGTAGATTTAGCGTGGACATTTCTTTGCTGAAGCGCTCTGGGCGAGGCGGGGAGGGCAGTAAACGCCAGGAGTCGGCGAGGGTCCAGGGCAGGGGTCTGGCCCGGCTCCGTCGTCCGGACTGCCTCGGTGGTAGGAGCTGTCCGTCCCGCCGACCAGTTCCAAGCAGACTGGGCCCACGTACACGTCTGCGATCCCTCGCTGTCCTGGCTGGGCCGCCTCCGCCGCCGGCTGCCGGGGAGCCAGGAACTTCTGCTGGGACAAAAGGTCACTGTGCTTTTTTCTCCTTGAGTAGGATTCAGTTACCCATTCCAGGCCCCTGTGGCTGGAGAACCGGGTGGAACTTCTGAAGCCATGAAAGGCGTCTCTCTGACTTCGCGGAGGGCTGCAGGGTGGGGTGTGCCAGCTGCGAGCCCAGCCAAGGTCTGAACCGGCCTTGTTTTGCAGGCCAGTCGCTTAGGAAAAAGGATGACTGACCAAGGAGGAGTGGGCAGCCGGCTTTGAGCGGTTTTCCTTTTATGGTTGTTTTCTTTTGTAATGAATTCATTTAAGTTTTTGAAAATCGAATCAGTTTTTACAAGAAAGTGAAATCCTGTGCTCTTGGTTTAAGGATGCAGCAAAATACTGGTCCAGAAGATCCATGTAGCATCTCCACTTTACATGTAGGGCAACTGAGGCCCAGAGAGACTTGTGTAAATCTGTGTCTGAATAGAAACTTGTTAGGTCCGTGCCTGCCACTGCCATTCAAAACAGCCTTAAAATATCAGATCTTCTGGGCCGTCTGGCAGGGTCCTGCAGGAGTTGAGACCAAAGGCCTTTCCTCCTTATCAGTAAGTCGACAGCCAGGCTCAGGTTCTGTCTTTGCTGCTCCTTCCACACAAACCCAGGAGCTGACAGTAGTCAGTCCTCCGCTACTGATCAGATGCTGATCAGAAACTTCCTGTCCTGTGAGAAATTAGCTGGAAGGATGCATAGGTGCTGGCATGCAGATTCGTTGACAGAGGTGTTGACTTTCCCCCAATGTAGAGTTTGCTACTTCTTCTCCCCTCTCTCCCTTTCCCCTTGCTTCCCTTCTTCATACAGCCTTTGTGAAGAACTGCTTGTGAAAAGGCCCTGTGGTCTCATTGCTCTCTCCAAGAAGGGGCAGGTAAATTACAGACTGGGTAACATCGCAGGTGAACCTGCCACAGAAGGGATACTACAGTAGCTTGGCACTCTGGTGCCGCCAGGCAGAAAGGCATTTTTGTTGTTGTTGTTGTTTGATAATGTAGTTTAAACATTTTTTAATTGTTTTCTAATTGCCCAAAACAAAATTAGTTACCAACTACAGAGTTGGCAGAATTCATGTCAGTGGAGATTTTTACTTTTCATGAAAAAAATCTGAAGATCATCCTGAGCTTCTGAGTCAATACTTTAAAATAGTACCCGGGGTGCCCCCCATTACCGAGAGAAGGGGGCATGCCAGGCTGGAGACACAGCATACGTCAGTCTCTGCTCCATGGGCATGTTGCCACCCCCCTTGTCAAGTCTCCTCATGCTGCTCTCCTCAAAGGACACTTGTTTTGGGAGTGTGTTTTTAGGGTTTCCAGATTACCCAGGATACTCTTACAGTTTAGGTTCTGTAAGTTACTCTCACGTAGAATGATCTCTTCTCATAAAAGGCAGCCTTTACAAACTGGGAATTGGAGCCTGGTACTCTGAGGGCTGTTATTCTCCTGAAGTTGGATTGCCATGTTCACGTTCTTTCCTCCCAGGTAGTCCAGTGTGGCCAATCCCAGATGCAGTCTTGGTCTTGAGCATCTCAGGCAAAGGTGCACTAGCATCCCCTCCCACGCATACTCCCTGGTCTCAGCACTCTTGGACTGGACCCACCCTCGCTAGAAAATGACTGCAGGAGTCAGTTGACACCTTCTCTGTCTTAGTCACCTTCCCATTGCTGGGACCAATCCCCAATTACTCACAACTTAATGGAGGAGAGGCCCATGGTCAGCAGTCACAAAGGCAGAAACAGCAGGCAGAGGAAGAGCACGGAGGGGGAAAGCCGCTCATCCTATGGCAGCCAGGAAGCAGAAAGTGGGGAGGGAGAGAGAGGCTCCCTCCCAGGTCAGGACCCCTGTACCTACCTCTTCCAGCCAGGCTTGACCTTCTAACAGCACATTCAGCAAAACCTCATCAGGGTCAGGGGCTAACTGACCCATGAGTTCAGCACCCCAGTGAACCAGTCACCTTCCTGAAGACCCCTCTGAACATACAAGGCCCTGGGGGGACATTCTAGACATAAACCATAACACCCTCATTTGCTGGCATGGTGCCACAGGCCCAGTAGGGTCAAACAGACTTACAGTTTCTCCAAAAGTCAACTGCTGTACCATAGGATTATGCTGTTCCACAGACTTGACCTCCTTGTGTGTACACATTCTCTCTGTTCGTCATTTCTTTGCAAGAAGCAAGGTTTTCTCTCAGAACCAGAAGAGGCCAGAGACACATACACAGTCCGTTTGTTTGTGTAGCAGTCCTTTGAGCAAGCTCATCAAGGACTTCATGTGGGCTTGCCTCTTTCTCAGCTGGGATAGAGACCCTATACTGTGATAGCTTGGGAAACAGCGATCCAGGGAGACTCAGACAAGCGTTTATCTTTTCCCCATTTCTTCCACCTCTGAAATCTCATCAAATATGACATCCCTTCTTCCTTATAAGGAAGTGACCTCTCTTGTGAGGAAGAGTTGAGGGCACAGACTCTGGGACCTGAGTAGCTAGGGTAGTACCCTAGCAGTGGCTAGAGTTCTCCAGAGGAGCAGAGCCACAGAACATGTGTATAATTACTTAAGGGAATTTACTAGGTAGGCTTGCAGGATCAGAGCAGGCAGTGTCCATACTGGCTGTCTGTGATCAAAGGCACCTTGGAGAACCAGAGGATCCCGGAGCTGCTCAGCCCAAGGAGATGAGAGCTGGAGAACAAGAGGGGTCAGGCTACAGTGCCAGTTCCAGGTCGAGGGCCTGGAATCTCCCTGGAGAGTCACCAGCGCAAGCCTGCATCCTTCTGTCCCCTCTTCTCCCTTCCAGGCTACAAGCCCATTGGTTGGTGCCATCCACATCCAAGGTGGATCTTCCCCACCCAGTTTGCCAGTCTATGTGCCCATCCAGGGCTATGCCCAGAACTGTGCTCCCTAATCTTAATTCAAGGTGACATACCATGATTAATGGTCACAAGGTGCTTGACTTGATACCTCTCCAAGCCTCCGCAGCCTTAGCTACTAGAAGAGGGCCACAGAGTCTTCTCCCCTGTGATATCCTGGCATGTGTTGAGTAATGGGCTTTCCCATTTGCCGATTTCTGTGATGTAAGCCCTTTCACCATGCTAGTTGCAGGTCACCGGTGTGAGGCCCTGAATGTGGAGCTGGGACAAGAGAGTACACAGTTGATCCTCGGAAGCCACGACTGGCAGCCCCAGAACACGGCTGCCCTGCTGTAGGAGTGAGGCTGGCGCTCTGGAGTAGGGGAATTACCATTAGCAGTCTGTGCAGGTCAGGCTCCCGGCGCTGGCTGCCTCTCTCCACCCTCTCTTCCTCCTCCTTCCAGTTACCGCACGCCTCCTCCATTGGTCACCTTTATCTATCAGGGGTTTTCCATATTCGTAGAAACCTCTGGAAATTTTATGATATGGCATTACCTAGTAAACAGAGACTTTAAATGGAATTATTTTTTATTTAGCAAAAATAGCTTATAAGAAAAATTAACTGGAGGTTACATACAATTTGGAAGAAGATTCTAAAGATGAATTTACAAACACAGTTAAGTAATTTAATCAGATTATCTGCCTTTAATTTCCAAAGGAAACAGTTCTCACTGAAAGAAAGTTTTGGCTTTCTTTACAGCCAAATTTTGGCAGTTTAACAAAACTTTCTCTTTTTTTCCTTAAAAGTTTATTTTTCTTTTAATAAAATGAAGCATATGCAGTACTTCTTGCTTCATTTTTATGAAATCCTAAAATAACATGGACATCAGGAACTTTTCTTTTAAAAACAGAAATGCCTTGTCTGTATTTGCTACAGGAAGCAGAGTGTCCTGTTATCTGGTGGATTTGTCTGTCAGTAACTTTAACCCGGGAGTCTCAGGGAGGCCTGGGGCAGGATAAGTCTAGAGGAGTTGAGGCCCTTCCTGAGCCTGAGCCGTGGCCACTTGGGTCTCCTGGCCCTGGCCTTCAGGCCTCTCTGCCTTGCTGAGGGAACTTGGCTGTGGGCCACACTCCTCATGGCACCGCCACCTTTACTCTGGTTTCTTCAAGGAGCCACCAGGAATAGTCACCAGGAGGGGCCACAGCCTCTGCAGCCCTTGATCCAGTGGACTCCCTATTCCTGGGAGCCTCAACCTAGAGAGCAGACCTGCCCCACCTTCCCCTAACACACGCGTGCACACACGCACACACACGCACACGTACACACACACACAGGAATTTTATGAGTTCCTTGGAGCAAAAATGCAGCTTGGCCCTGATTTGGGTATGGGATGATCCAGTGTGGGACTCATTAGGTTCATAGACTAAAAGATCAGCCCCTTCTATTCTGAGAAGCAGTGGATTGGTGGAAACAGGGCCCTCAGTGTGGGAGGGTCCCACTCTTGGTGGAAGGCACAACTCTCAAAGGTGTACAGCTGGACCTTTTTGTGGAGCTCTTCCCCCGCAGTCACAGCAACGACCATCTTCTCATTGGAAAGCCAGCATGAGGAAAGATTCTCCAAACGGCATTAACAAAACCAGAATGTGGCCTCCAGCCAGGCCACTGTGGGCTCAGCCTTCCTCCTCATCATCCAGACCCCGAACCACGCGCCTCTTCTCCATCCCAGGCACTCCAGGAATTCCAGAGAAGATTCCAGGCGTTCAGTGCTCCAGATCCTTCCTCCTTTCCAGGCTCCCAGTGGAGGTTGCCTCCCTGAGCTGACTTTTTCATCCTCTGTCTCTTGGGGGGGTAAGCCTTGAGTTTCAGGATCCTCTGCCCTCCTGGCCCCTCCTGGCCCCTCCTGGCCCCTCCTGGGGCCTTTGAGCCGAGCTCCCGAACGATCTCTCAAGCCTGGTGCCAAGCCTGCTGGAAGCCCCTGACCTCCCAGGTGAGATGAGGCCAGAGAGCCACAGTCCCCTCTGTAGGGCTCCTCAGAAGCCCCTCTGGGTCGGTCACAGATTCTGTCACTCCACAACATTTCCTCACTCCCTTCCCCTGTTAGTTTTAAGACTGGAGCCCTAAAAAGCTGTCCAAAGCTCTGGGTGCCAGGGTGAGGAGGCAGGTGCAGGGTGCTGGTTGTCCAGGCATCTCTCCACGCACTTGGCTGTCTCCCACGTGGGGAGCATTATGTGGCTCAGGGCTATCTTTGCAGAGATTTCAAGGTGCTCCTTTTCTTTAAAAGGTCTCATGGATTCTGCATCTTGGGCTTTCCATGTAAGTCCTCCATGCTCATGCTCTCCTCGTTGTCCTGCTGTCAAACCTCTAAGGTTTTATAGGCGCTCCAAGGCCTCCACGTCTACCCCCACCAGATCTCCAGCCTCTGCCACCCCTGTTTCTCCCACCACGCCTCCACTCCTTGTCATTTCACTCCATGGATAAGACTGCTTCCAAGTGCTCTGGCCCTGGAGCCTGCCCTCTGTGGGTTGCGCAGGATTTCTAAGTTGCAGAAAAAGTGGTACAAAAGCATAGCACCCCATGCAGACTTCCTTCCTGGCTTCATTGGAAGGACTGAGAGAATCTGAAGTGGAAAGACCATTCTCTGTAGTGGTCCAGAGTCATTAGTGTCCCACCATCTGATCCACCTATGGGGTGGAGCTAGTAAACGGTGAGAAGTGAAGGTAAAGAGTGGGGGTATTATGAAAAGATGACAGAAAAAAGGCAAAAGGAGTTCAGAAGAGAAAGCTTCTTTTCACTGGGAAGAGCAGTGGAGGCATGCACCCCAGGGCGATTGCCCCAGGAGTGGACTGGAGGTCAGGCACTACAGGACAAGGTTGGACATAAGGGTGGGTTGGACGGAAAGGGAGGAAGGATTGACACTAGGCTGAGGAGGGCAGCCCTGGCCCTGTGGTTAGAGAAGAGAACGGGGTTATGTAGCTGGAACCTGCCTTGCTGTGGTCTTCAGGGGCCTGGCAGGGACAGCCAGGCAGGACAAGAGAGGTGGAATCAGAAGCAGGAGTGTCCTGGGGCAGGATGTCCTGAGATGTCTCTTGGGGGCAGAGGAGGGGGTACCCGTGCAGTGGCACAGGACCTAGACCCGACCGAGGAAGCGCTGGGTTCTGTCTGTCCAGCACTGAGCAGACGTCTACCCATAAGTGAGACCTCTCTGCCAGAGTGATTTCTCATCCCTTGGGATGGGAGTCTATGCTGAGTGGTGTGGGTGAGCTCAGCTTGCAGGCAGGTAGAGCTGGCTGTGAATTACTCAAGTGTTCAAGCCTCGAGCCTCGGGTGCTCAGTGCATTTATGGAAATGGAAATCTCTCAGCTTAGGGCATCGTGAGGATGAGATGTGCAAAGGTTGGCGCAAAGTAGTCTGGTAAATGGTGGTGATATGGGTTTAAGCTGTAGCCCAGCCAGCAGAGTTCTGGTCCCTTGCCCCCAGACCCAGGCCACTTGTGTAGAAGGCTGTCTTCACTCCAGGGGGATCATCACGGTGCACGGAGTAGTGTTGGGGACATGGACCTCCACATTTGAGTGTCCAGGAGTTAATCCTGAATGTCCATGGTGCCACACTGCCATTATGAGAGGTGCTGACCCTCGGGGAGCCCTGGCTCAGCAGTGTCCACCTCTCCCACCCTTCATTCCTCATGAGTTCAAGCAATAAGATCTGCCACAGATTCCTGAAAGCATCAGCTTGTGCATCCCGAGTGTGGCTATGTCTCAGACCCAGCTTTGTTAAGGCCGCTTGTCTTTGCCTCCCCATCCACACATTCACTCACACATTCTTTCATTTAACAACTACGCATTTATTTAGCAACTGACACATGCTTGGGCCGGGTGCTGGAGATGCAGTGGTAGATAAGACAGGTGTGGTCCCCCACCCTCATGAGGATGGCAGGAAGCCAAGGGGCAAGGGAGCAAGTGCTGCAAAGGAGATCAACAGGATGATGCGGCCATGCCAAGGGTGACGGGTAACCTGTCAGCCAAGACTGGCAGAATGAGAGGAAACCATTTTGTAAAAGCAGCACTGGAGCTGTCTGCCTGACCCAACAGGAAGTCCTCCTCTCTGCGGCAGAGCCTGGGGCTCAGCAGGCCCAGTGCACTGTGTGGGCTCCTGAGCCACTCTGTGAGGTCTGCTCTGCTCCTTGATGCTCCCAGCACAGGACACTGCCCTCGTGAGGGAACTGTTTATGGGCTAAGTTAAACCTTGCTCAAGCCACAACCCAGTCACACATTTGGCCTAACCACCATTTCCCTGAGGCAGCGGTCCAAGAAGAAATACGGTGAAGTGGCACTCTTTTCCCCTCTGCCTTATTTAATAGTAATTTCTCAAAAGCTGACTGTGTACTGTGGGCACACCCTGCATGCATGCCAGCAGCACACCAGGAGTGGGAAATGTCCTGCTACGTTTATCTGAGTGGCCCCTTGCTATGTGGCAGGTAGCATTCTATGTGCTTAAGAAGATACGGCACTCTGAACTCTCCCAGCCACACACTAAGTAGATCCTGCTGTTACCTGCTTCACCAGTAGAAGCTTGTACAGGCATCCAGTGACCCGCTGTAGCCACACAAAAGCAGAGGACAGGGATGGGGTTAGAGACTGTGTTTGGCCCTCACCACAAACTTCAGCCACCACACTTGCTGTCATGCAGCCAGGAGTGGCAGAGGCAGGAAGGAGGCCGCCCAGGCAGAAGACCCTGAGGCCTTCTGAGGTGGGATGGAGAAGCGTGCTCCAGTGTTCTTTCTGCCCTCTCTTGGTGGCTCCTGAGGCCGGTGTCCTGGAAGCCATGGTGAGGCCCTTCAGGCTGCCTCAGTGTGGAGGGGAAGGGCAGGAGGGCCTGACCGGGGGATCCCAGTGCCGTGACACAGCAGGCCACATAGGAGGGTTAGCACGACCCTGGGAGAGCGGACCAGGCAGAGGTGTGGCCGGAAGTCCCAGGTGCTGCACCTGCACTGTTCCTGTCCCTGCAAGCCCCCGCCCCACTGGGCTGGCTGTGCACACTGGAAGCCAGGTGAGCAAAGGCTGTGTTGCATTTGCCGCTGTCCACGCATTCGTCCTTGTCAACCCTCGTGTCTTAGCTAGGACGTCTCCCTTCTGATGGAATGAGATCATTTCTAAATCTTTTCTAGTTATCTAGATAACTTATGTATTCTGATTGGTATAGTGGCTCGTTGTGAAATATCCCAGTCATACAAATACAAACGCAGTGGAAAAGAAAGTTTCTGTCCCACATCCAGCAGCCACGTCTAAGGTGGCCACTGCTCTCTAGTTTTGGATCCCTTTCAAGAAATACAGTTGCCCCCTGGTATCAAGGAGGGTTCATTCCAGGACCCCCATGGATATCAAAATCCATGGATGCCGAAGTTCCCTGTGTAAAATGGTATAGTATTTGAATAGAACCTACACACATCCTGTGGTATTCTTTCAGTCATCTCCATACTCCATGTCATACCTAATGTCATTAAATGACATGTAAATCATTGTTATATTATATTGTTTAGGGAATAATGACAAGATAAAAAGTCTGTACATGTTCAGGACAAGATGCAGGCTTTTTTTCCAAATATTTTTGATTCATACATTTAACCTAACCTTGTTGTAAAATATCTGGGAAAAAATTCCAGCAAGTTCCAATAAGCAAAACTTGAATTTGCACAAAGCAGTGCGTAGGCATCATATTTAGTATTACATAGGGGAAATGTGTATCAAAAAGGGCTGGCAGTCAAGGTCAGTGGAGCACTTTCCTAGCATTCACAAGACCCTGAGTTCAATCCCCAGCATCAAGGAAGGAAGGAAGGGAGGAAGGAACGAAAGCAAGAAAGAAGGGAAGGGAAAGAAAGAAAATACACAAGAGTCTGTGTGTAGGTTGCAGGCACATCCCATTTTATATAAGGAACATGAGTGACTTTGGACTTTCTACATGGGGTCCTGGAACCAGTCCCTGGTGGATACTGAGGCAAGCTTGTGCTCTCCACCTGTCTCTGCATGATCCACTCATGGACTGCAAACTGCCACTCTCACTTGACCTATCTCAGAGGTCTGCGTGGTCTCACTGGCCCCCTGTGGAGGCCGCCTGCCCAGGTGGCTCTGTGCGCTTGACCTGGCCCTGCCAACCTCCAGGCTCTCTCCAGGCTTTGGTGGCCACAGAGGACACTGAGAAGCCACGGTTTCATGTCCACACTCGTCTCTGCAAAGGTGGCTGTCGGGCACATTTCTAGAAGTACAAAAACAGGAAACACCTGTACTCTTAATTTTAAGAGATTGCCAAATTGCTTTCCAAAAAAGATGCCTAAATTGAAATCATCTCTTATAATCAAACTATCCAATTATTGATCTCCTAGGTTACAAAGATAGATACCAGGATTCTTGTAGTTTTACTTAGGGATGGAAAGGGTTTGAGAAAGGAACTTTGACAAGAAAAATTCCTGGGGAAGCAACTCTATTTTATCCTTTTAGGTAATAAGAACTGTTAATAATAAGTAACAGTATAATGCTGTTTTATTTACTTTAACTGAGTGCAGAGAAAATCCAGCCAAGAGGATGAGCTGTGCAAGGAAAGAGGCAGTGCTTCATTAATGAGGGAAATTTCATGCTGAAAATTAAATCTCTGCCTCCTTGGGTAAAGACCTTGGAAGCCACGCATCAGCAGCACATTCACTGAAGTCAGCTCCTAGACTGCCCAAGTTGCCACCAGGCCTCCTGTTCTGATTGAGGACAATGACCCTTTCAGGGCTCCACCCTTGAGAGCTGACAGCACCCCTGCTCCTCACTCAGGACTGTTGTGGGTCCCATGACCATGCAAGCTGAATGCTAGATACGTGGTCTGTGGCGGAGTGTGGCAGGGCTTGGTATGCACACCTGTAATCCTAGCATTCTGGCAGGCTGAGGGAAGAGAATTCCAAATTTAAGCTCAGCTTATGTAATTCAAGGACTTAGCAAGATCCTGTCTCAAAATTTAAAAAATAAAATAAAATAAAAAGGGCTGGAGATGTAGCTCAGTGCCAAAGTCCTTGGTTCAATCCCTAGTGTCCCAAAACAAAACAAAGATTGGGAAGAAGAGATGACAACATCGCTGTTTTATCTTTCATGTAACTATGTGTCATAGCTAGATGGTCTTGTATTTACTGAACCATGGCTGTAACACCCAGAGAAATTTCTCACTGCCAAATTTCACCTAAACATAGGTGGTGGCTGCACACATCTATGAATAGACTAAAAACCATTGAATTGTATACTTTAAATGAGATAATATGGTGCCCATCTCAAGAACACTGTTACAATTTTTAATGTTGAGAGTAAAAGGTAACATTTTTTTTAATAAGTAAAGTGGCAAAATGCATCCAAGATGGCTTTTTGGTTTGAAGTGTGGATCACACCATGTGGTAGGCACCTCACCTGGCACAGGATCCAAACTTGTGCACAGCCCTTATAGTCAGTGCCTCTCACCTGACCTGGAGTCACCAAGGAAGACAAAAATAGTTTACTGTCAAAACTGCCCTCAGCCGTTTTTAAAAGAAAAACATCTGTAACTGCTCAGAAAGCACAGAGTGCATATTTTTATATTTGAACTCTGTACCTTAGTATGTGTGCACAAATTATCCCATGTACAATAATGTGCACTATGTAAGAATGCTATATATAGTTTTGGTACTTTTTAATTTTGTGGCCTATTTTCTGACCAAGTGTGTACAGATGAATTTTGGTATGATGGGATCCAATATAGTATTCATTGATTGCAGCTTGATCATTCAAATGTAAGCCCTTGACTCTGAACTTCTTCATAACACGGTTTTTGTTGTTGTTGTTGTTGTTTTGTTTGTTTTGTTTTTGTTTTGTTTTTTTTTTTGCACCAGGGATCGAACTCAAAACCTCGCGCCTGCCAGACAGGCGCTTAAGCTGCTGAGCCAAACTCCCGGCTCTGAGCTTCTTCATGACTGGAGATCTCACAGGAGATTTATTCTGTAACAGTAGTCAGTCCTTGTTACTCTTGGGCAGGTTGTTCTCTTTTTTTTTTTTTTTTTTTTTTTTTTTTTTTTTTTTTTTTTTTTTTTTTTTTGTGGCACCAGGAGATTGAACTCACAACCTCACACCTGCCAGACAGGCGCTTAAGTCACTGAGCCAAACTCCTGGCCTGGTTGTTCTCTTTGAAGTTTGTCCTTGGAAATAGTTCAATCCTGGTCAGATTTTCCTCTCACTGCAGCAAAATGTCATTGAGAAAATAAATCTTCTCAGCCCACATGATATTCATCCTGGGGGCAGCACTGCCCAGTGGTTAGGAGCATGGCTCTGGATGAGTCCCAGGCTTCTGTCCCACATGCTGGGAGAGTGGCAGGACCAATGCGGAGGCTTTGATTAACAGCTGTGGAGGACCCTGTGCCCAGGGCCCAGCAGGTAGTGTGCTTTCAGTAGCATTGTGAGCTGAATGTTCATGTTCCCCTAAAATTAACACATTGATATCCTCACTCCTGAGGTTGGTCTTCAGAGGCAGAGCCTTTGGAAGTGATCAGGTCCTAGGGACAGAATCTTCAGCAATGGACTCACTGCCTTTCTAAAAGACCCAAGGAAGACACTTGATCATTCTACCATGGAAGCTAGAGGGAGGACTTGGCTCTCTGAGGAGTTGGCCCTCCCCAGACAGTCAGTCAACACCTTGACCTTGGACTTCTCAGCCTCCAGAAACATGTAGAATAAATTTCTGTTGTTTATAGGTTGCCTGCTGTGTGGTGTTTGTTATAGCATCCTGAGTGGACTTGACAGTTACTGTGAATATACCTGAAGTTTAGCCACTTCTGTCCGCACTGTTACTTTCTGCCCTAAACACAGAGGTGTGGTCATTCTTTCCACACAGTTACTGAGTGACCATGTGTCTAGCCGCGGAGAATATAAAGCTGTGCATGCCAGCCTGTGCCCTTGTCTTTGTTTTGTGTTTCTGTAACAAACTACTCGAAGCTGGGTACTTCGTAAGTGCTGATTTGGCCCCTGATTCTGGGGTGACTGGAAGGATCAGATGAATTGTGTTGGGGTTCTGATGAGGCCCCCTGGGTTTTTGACAGTGTTACCAAGAAGCACAGAGGGAAACGGCTGCCACACTGTAGGGCGGCTTCGTTCCGTAACAGCCCGTGTTCCCCAGAGCTAGTTCAGCCCCGTGAGGCCCACAGGGCTGCAGCAGCATTTTTCCATTCCAGGGAATGGAGAACTGTAACCGCACTTCTGCCCATTTTGTACCATCTCTTGTTGGGACCAAGCCTATGGCAGGTGAACCCTTTAGGGGGCCCATGGCAGCCCTCGTCAGGGAAGTGCACACATCCCACTCCTGTTGGAAGCTGTCTGGAGGGTGAGCTTGCAGCTGAGCTTTGAGGTGGGCAAGTTTTCCCAAGTGGGGAAAAGCGGGGGAGGTCAGGGCAGGAAAGAATAGACCAAGGGTCCTTAGTTACAAGCAGAACAGGAGGAGTTTGGAAAGGCAGAACCAGCATGGTAACTATCAGTTCCTATTTGGAAAAATATTATTTTAAAATATAAATACAGAAAATAAAGCCAGTTCAAATCTTCCTGGCTTGCCAGCCTATCTCACCAGCAAGGATTCTCTCAGGGCAAGAGAGCCTGAAGTAGGTTTATTCTTGCCATTAGAACAGTAATGTTTATTCATGGTCACACTCTAAGCCTTGCTGACAAGTGGAAGGTAGTAGCAAATTTCCTGTCCCATCCTGCCACAGTAGTGGGGCGGGTGGGGGGGGCTGCTGACTTCCTCATAACTTCCCAGGCATCTTCTGGAAAAACCAAAGAGGACGTGGCACTTTGAAATGTCCCCAGGCACTTGGACTGCTTTGCTAATCTTTGCAAACTGTACCGCATTAAAAGCTGTCTACTGCAAGTGCACTGGAGTATGATTTCCATGCGGTGGCATTGCAAGGCCAAGAGACGTCACACGGGTTCATGATCGCTTTGTCCCTAGGGCCAGCGGAGTGGACAGCCCCTCAGAGAAGGCAGGGGGTGTCATTCTTCTTCAGTGACACCAAGCATGGCCACGTCCTCCTCTGCTGGAAGCCAGAGCCATCCTGAGATTCCACCCTGTCTGCTTCCTGAGAAGTGTTTTACTCTAAATGTGACCTGTGTGTTTTCTTAACATGATATTTTTCTCCCATTTTGAACAGGAATCTTTGCTTACATGAACTACAGAGTCCCCCGGACAAGGAAGGAGATTTTTGAGACCCTCATCAAGGGCCTGCAGCGTCTTGAGTACAGAGGCTATGACTCGGCAGGTAGGGGCTACAGGTGACCTCATGGTGGAGGGACATTGTGTGGACATCACGTGGTCTCTTCTCTCACCCATTTTCTTTATAATGGCACTTTTTACAACTTGGGCATTTTTCTGGTAGTTCTTAACATTTCTTTTCAGTATAAAAATAACATTCATTCATTAAAGAAATTTGAAGATTATTGAAAAGTACAGAAAACTACAGAAAAGTAAAAGTTTTTAAAGTCTCTGTCAAAAATACCCCACATTGTACTTTCTATGACAGTTCTTATTCTCCACTATTGTTGATCAAAAGATAATCATATAGTTTTCAGGAAATCTATTTTGAAAGAAGCCACAACTGTCACAGTGCTTCACAGTCAGTCAAGAAATGTGTGCTTAGATCCTTGGGCTGGGCTGCCGCACTTGCAAATAATGACTGTAACAGTGTTGGCGAACCTGTGGCACAGTCACCCCGGCATTGTCTCAGCAACCGAGCATCAGATAGCCAAGCGCACAGGGGCTGTGCACATGTGACTCGCAGATGGCCTGAGTGCTGCTGTCAGACTAAGGAAGCATGAACCGAGGTTTGACAAGTGATCAGCACACGCAACAGCAAAGGTCAGGTGACTGGTGTAAAAGCAGCCAAAGGCAGACGTTTACCTTCCAGTAAAGAGCTGTTTGTATCTCTGAAAGCTCTGTTACTGTGATTTTCTAAGACAAAGGATGTTAATGTACACATTGTTTTTTCTAAACTAAATCCTCAGTATTCAAGTTTAATTGCCGTGTTGGTGCTTTGCAATAAATACGTGGGCTTTGGTTTGCAGTTTGGGCGCTCATCTCTAAAAGGTTTCCCGTCACTGGGTTGTATTCTCAATCCAGGGAATTCCTCCTGCTGTACTCTGCATTATAATGTCTTATTTGCTGTCACCATTCTATGAGCGTGCCTTCAGCCTTTTATCTGACTTGCTTTCTCTTAAGAACTGTTAGGGATAAGAAATTACCTAGCCCTCTTTTCTCTTCAGGCTGCTTAATTAAAAATGGGAAACAGACCAAATACCTACTGATGGGTAGCAGAGGAGAATCTGATACAGCTATTCCGAGGAGGAGTGTGTGGCCAGTTATAAAGATGTTATTTAGGAAGAGCTTAGGAAAAATAAATAATTGAAAATACATCTAAAAGTATAGTTATAAAGATGTTATTTAGGAAAAGCTTAGGAAAAATAAATAATTGAAAATACATCTAAAAGTATAGGGGCTGGGGATCTAGCACAGTGGGAGAGGACATGCATAGCATATGAGAGGGCCAGGTTTCACCCAGGATGGGGATGTATCAGTCCTACCCTCCCTGACCAGATGATACTGGCACTGCAGGCACTGACCGTGGGCTATGCAGTCACCCCTCAGTGTCTGTGGGGCACACAATACTGAAGCAAATAGATGCTCAGGCCCCATCTATAAAATAACACAGTTCTTGCATAAAACCCACCCACACCTCCTGTATACTTTATTTCTCAATTTCTTGAAGTCTCTAGGGTCCTTATTAGACCTAATATAGTGGAAAGGCTAGGTAAGTAGTTGCTATGGTGTATTATTTAAGGATAATGACAGGAAGTCTGAATATGTTTGGTACAGGGGTGGCTTTATTTATGTGTTTTGGAATATTTCTGATCAGTGGTTGATTGGTCCTGTGGATCCAAGGGTGGGTGAGGGGCAGGCTGTGCCTTGTGCTGATGTGAGACAGTGTATATTCCACACAAAGAGTAACTTCTGTGGTTCCAATTTTGTGGTGTTCTGGAGTAGCAAATTAGTCTGCTGTAATGGAAATGTGAATAGTGGTTCCTCTCTAGGGTGGGGAATCAAGTGCAAAGACTGAAGGGGTCTTTCTGGGTGGTGGAATTGCTCTGTGTTTTGTTAGGAGTGTGAGTCGTGCCAGAGTGCACGTTAATGAAGCTCATTGATGTGGGCTTTCTGCTATGTGTGAATTACATTTCAATAAAAAATTTAAAATGTCAAAAAATGAATGTTTAAACAACAGGTGTGGCTATTGATGGGAATAATCATGAAGTTAAAGAAAGACACATTCAGCTAGTCAAGAAAAAAGGCAAAGTGAAAGCTTTGGATGAAGAACTTTACAGTAAGTAGAAAATGCTTCTCCTTGGCACAATCAGTGCAGAATGGGCCACTTGAAAGCATTTTCTTCCAGCAGTGTTCGCCACTAAAAATAGGAGCTGTATCGGAGCTTGGATGAATAGCAGGAGGGTTAAACCCATGTTGTAAACTATTTCACCAAGTGAGGGGTGGTTTATTTTAGATATTGGCATGTGGAGAACTTTTTAAAAATTTTAATTGTTATGTATTTGTTTTAATTTTTCTAGCAAAGAATACTTTTTTTTGGGTTTTGCCCCCCTTTTTTTTTTTTTTTTGCGGCACCGGGGATTGAACTCACAACCTTGCGCCTGCCAAACAGGCACTCAAGCCAAACTCCCGGCCCTGGTTTTTTGAGGCAGGGTCGCACTATGTAACTCAGACCGGCCTTGCGCTCGCGTTGTAGCCCAAGCTGTTGCCCCTCTTCTTTTGATGTTGATGATCAGACCCAGGTCCCTAAGTGTGCTTGGCAAGCTCAGTCTCATTTTCTTTTTACAGGCAGTTATTCTGATTAAGCAATGAATTGAGCTGCTGACAGAACTCAGTAAACTTTAGCCCAGGTGTGGCACAGCTCCCCTGGGGGAACACATGTGGTTGATGATGTCATGAAATAATTTTATCTTAAGAGTTCTTTGTTCATGTTTTTTTTTTAAAGGGCAACAAACTGATTTTTCTCTCCTTTAGAACAAGACAGTATGGACTTAAAGGTGGAGTTTGAGACACACTTTGGCATTGCCCACACGCGCTGGGCCACCCATGGTGTCCCCAATGCCGTCAACAGCCACCCGCAGCGCTCAGACAAGGGCAACGGTATGTAGTCACCTGCATCTGTCCCTGCAGGTTCTGCTTCACCTGGACTGTGTGTCAGGGATGCCCTGAGTCAGAGTGGGCTCCTGCCTGCTTCTTCTACCTGCCCTGTCCTCCCGAGATAATCCATGCATCCCCTCTCGCAGAACCCTGGCACCAACCCTGGGCCTCGATTGGGTGCAAACTCAGCCTGGCTCTGGGGTGCCAGAGTTGACCTCCCCGTGCCCACAGGAACATGAGGAGACCTTCCCAAGAGGGCCACTGGGCCTTTGGAACCCCGCCCATGAGGGGAGTGTGGCTGCGTATTGGTCTGTTGCCTGGTGCTATACTGAATACCCAGTGCTGGCTACTGTATAGAAAGGAAAGAGGCTTATTTAGCGTGCAGTTCATGGCCAAGTGAGCCCATCTGTGCATGATCTGACCAGGCCCTTGGGTTCATCACGGCATGGTCAAAAAGTGAAAATTAGCTGTACCTACAAGGAACCAGGCATACAGGGTGGCCTTGCCTTATAATCCACGCCCACCAGAATTAACAGGGGCTCTGAGAACTGCATCCATTTCTTCTGTGAACTCCAAAGGACTCCCCCTCTCGAAGGCCCCTCCACCTCTTACAGCACCACACTGTACAGTCTGGTGCTCTGACCTCAAGAGGATCCTTGGAAGCCGTGTCCAAGCACACAGGCGGTGGGACAGGCTGAAGGGCCTGGGCACTGCTCCTCCCCGAGAGACCAAAGTACTCCAGAGGGCCAGTATCTGAAGGAAAGGTGTGCACTGTCTTCATCCCCTAAACTGACTGCTTCCCCACAGAGAGTGGCTCTGAACAGTGACAGGTGGTACTGCTGCTTGTATCAGAGCCCAGGGTGCCTGTTCTGATGCTGGGCCCCAGCAGCACTGAGCTCAAGGTTAGGAGAAGCAGAGGCTACTATGCCTGCCAGCCCCAGAGCTCTTCCCAGCAGGAGCCCCCTCAACTCAGCTGACTTTGCGTGTCAAAAAATGGAGAATTATTATACATACAAGTCCAGTACTGACTGCAGTGGACCTAGGTCATAGAGCAGGGGCAGAGCACTGCTCATGGCAGTCTTCAGTGGGTTTGGGGCTCCTCAGCTCTCCCAGCTTCCCCTCATGTGAGCCCCAGCTCACAGGTCCACTTGCCTGGGCCCCCTGTGTGTTACTCCACACTCCCCCTGAGGAAGAGATGAGCAGATCTGGAGCTCCCAGGGGCAGTGTTTTGGGCCCTCTGGCCAGGGCAGCAAGGCCTCCTGCACCTTGGACACAGTGAGTGTGAGATGGAGATAGGATTTCATCCCTGACTCCTCCAAGGCGAGCAGGAGAATGAGATGAGCACTGGGCCTCCTTGTCAGTCCCCATTCAGGATCAAGCTCGGCCAGGTCAGGAGCCCTGGTGACCATTTGCGGGTGTGATGGGGAGAGTGTCCACCAGGGAAAACGATTTTGGGAGTCAGCCAGGCTCCCCATCTTGAGACAACTCCTGGCATAGTGCAAGCCCTTACCTTGCTTCTCATTCAAATAAGGATCAAAACATCAGAATAATTCATTGGCAGGCACTTAGCTCACTGCAGTTCCTCAAGAGAGGATGCTGGAAAGAGAGCACAATCCCCTTGGTGTTCCTCACCACTGTGGAGCAGGTACCCAGGGCAGTACTGTGCAGCACCAGGCAGGAAGGCCAAGTGCCCCATCCCAACACAAGGTTCAGGTGGTGCTGGTGTGGCTTCACCAGAGCATTTCAGAGGGATCTGAGAGCCTGACTTAGAAAGGAAGGTGCCCTCCCAAGAACAGAAGGTGAGCAGAGCAGCAGGAGGTGGCAGTAGGGCCTGGAGTACCCACGTGTCTACAAGGTTAGGGTCTGGTTGGTGAGGGTTTTGCTGGGGACTCTCTCACAGCTGAGCGAGGCACCCTGTCACCAGGATAAGGACAGCAGGCCCCATAGTGTTGAAGACTTGGCCAAACCCCAAGTCATGCAGAAGCTGGAGCACCCGGGAGCAGCAGCATCCACGGAGCAAACACCGCCCCGTGCGGTTGCAGTTGCAGCACCAGCCTCCCGCCTCCACCCTAGGGTTACAGTGAACCTCTTTAGGGACCTGGGCCACCGCCCTCCAGTGCAGACAGTGACTCTTACGTGGCTGCAAAGCGGAGAGGCTTCAGGGGTCCCTGTGCAAGCAGACGTGGGCTGCTGCTCTGACTCAGGATGAGTAATTGAAAAGAAAACAGCAAAGGCAGGAGCGAGATCTGTAACTCTTCTTTAGAACTCATCAGCAGTAGCAAAGAGCACAGATTACACCAAGACGCCTTGTCAGGGTTGAGGGTCTGGCTCAGTGGGATGATTCTGTTGTGCAGTCCCACAATGGAAAAGGAAGGTTTCTGCAAAGAAAGTACGAATAGGGAATAAATAATTCTAAAATGAAAGAAAATGGGACCGTTAAGAAAATGCAAAGAAGTAATGCCATGATAGATACAGTGAAAACACAAAAACCTGGAGGATGGGGTGGACACTGCCAGTTTAGAGATCCAAACTATGGATAACTGGCACCCCCAAAACCAAACAGAATAGTAAATTTAAAAAATAAATAAAATTGTAGCAAAGCTGAAACTACACTTCTCTCTCTCTTTTTAAATTTAAACTTATTTTTCAACTAATACACAAAAACATTAAAATTGTACATATTTACAGCATACCATGTGTTAGTTCAGCACACGTATACACTGAGTAGTGTTCAAAAAGAGGCTCATCTTAGTGAAGCCCTCTCATTTTTTGAGTGACCACACCAAACAAACAATAGATTTTCTTTAAAAAAAAAAAAAAAAAAAGGAAGTTATGGTGACACTGGTGACACCAACATAAAGAAAAGACCAACAGGAAAAGTTTTTAAATGTATCATAGAAAAATGTCATTAGCAGAAGAAAAATTTGAATTGGAGCTACAGCACAAAGAATCCCCGAACACTGGGAAGTATTTGTGAAGAGCACCTCATATCTAGATGCATTCCAGAGGCTTACCAGGTCCCAAGGGAATAACAACAACTCCACTACCGAGGATGACAGGGAAAGGAGCTTGCTTCCTCCAGAGCGCTTTGGCTGGCCTAGACCTCCCCTCTAGTTACTCATCAGCTACTCACTGAGTGAGTGCAGTGACGATGGGGGCAGATGCACCCCTCACCTCCCCAGTCTCTGGAGGCCCCACCTGTGCAGGGGGCAGCCCACAGCAAAGGGTGCAACTGATACCAGGGGAGGCAGGAGAAGCTGCTGCAGCCTCAGACCTCCTAGAGAGCCACACCAAAAGATGGGAGAGCTCAGGGATGCCACATTTTTGGGAATTTCCCCATAAGAATTTTAAACTAAAAATTCAAAAATGTTCAAGTCAAATATTTTTATAATACAGTGTGAATAAAACACAAACTGTTTGCAACCCCTCTGAGCCCAAATCCTGTTGGAAATGACTGCAGTCATATCTGGATCATGAGGGGTTAATCATCCCTCGCTAGACATGATTTGATAATACTGGAGACCACAGCTAAGCACCTTCCATAGGGTTCAGCTGACAAATGCTTGTCACCTAAAAACAGATGTGTGTTTCCTCATCGCAGACATCAGTCCTGCTTAATAGAAGTCTTTGTAGGAGCCGGGCGTGGTGGCGCACGCCTTTAATCCCAGCACTCGGGAGGCTGAGGTAGGCGGAGCATTGTGAGTTCGAGGCTGGCTTGGGCTACAACGCGAGAGCAAGGCCGGCCTGAGCTACATAGTGCGACCCTGCCTCAAAAAACCAGGGCCGGGAGTTTGGCTCAGTGCCTTAAGCACCTGCACTGGCAGGCATGAGGTTGTGAGTTCAATCCCTGGTGCCGCAAAAAAAAAAAAAAAAAAAAAAAAAAAAAGAAGTCTTTGTAGGATTCGGGTTCACAGAGTACTTGCAAGCCACAACAAATCGTTTTCTTTTGCATCTGACTTGAACTTCATTTCTTAACAGCATTGTTGTCTTCGCTAAACTTTTCTTTCAGAATTTGTCGTCATCCATAATGGGATCATCACAAATTACAAAGATCTGAGGAAATTTCTGGTAAGACACTTCCCTGGGGGAATGTCTAAATCAAGTGGTATTGATCTTCCCCCAGAAACTTTCCAAACCAAACCAAATGCAGGAACTAAGCAAGACTCACTCTCAACCACGACACACAGTGAGCATAAACCTCAGCCCCCACTGAGCCTCCAAGCTCAGATCTTGTTTAGGGAGATCCCAGGGTATTAGCATTTATCGCAAGAGTAATTGCAGAGTCATAGACTCCAACTAACATGAATTTGGTTTTGGAAAAGTGGCTGCACGACTCATCCACCAGCTGGATGTGGGGTGAAGTCAGACAGCGAGCATCCCCCACATGAAAAGGCAGTGTCGTGTTGGTGGGGATGTGGTAGGTTTGACTCAACGTATTTTATCACTTTGATTGCTGTTATTTTGCAATACCCAGATTAATGGCAGGGATGAGCTTCTGAAGAAGAATGACCTCAGGAAGTTCTGAGATGACTCAGAAGCATTTGGCTGTGTGATTCTGGCAAACACTTTTTGTCCCTTCCCATTTTAACTTGTTCTCGCCTTGAACCAAATCATAAGGGACTAAAAGGGTTGGCCAAGACAGCATTGTGCAATGACCATCATCTGTCCCCTATGTCCAACCTCATATTCCAGGAAAGCAAAGGCTACGAGTTTGAGTCAGAAACAGACACAGAGGCCATCGCCAAGCTGATTAAATACGTGTTTGACAATAGGGAAACTGAGGACATCACATTTTCAACACTGGTCGAGAGAGTCATTCAGCAATTGGTGAGTTATAGGTCTCATCTTTCTAAATCATTCTTTTATTCCTTTATTTTTCCTAAGCATTTATCAGGCAAATTTGCACAAAGTACTAAGCATGAAAGTACTGATGATGAAAGATAGTTCATCCAAAATGCCTCCACTGGGAGGCTGCATCCTGTGGAACAGAGAGCTCTGTGGTGTGGGTGGTGACATCCAATAGAAAGTGGCTTGCAGGGAGATGAGGAGGGGAAGTTGAGTTGTTTGATTATATAAGAGTGCAAAAATATGGTTCAGGGACAGGAGAGGGCTGCGCCCCCAAGGAGGATTGTGTTTTCATGACAGTGTGTGTAGCAGATAGCAGAGTGTATCTCTACGCTGAAGGGAATGACTTGGAGAGAACAAGAGAAACTGTGAATGTCCTGCAGGACTAGAGCCAGGGAGCAAAGTCCCCACACACTGAGGAAACTGTCCAAGAGAAGGCCTCTCACAGGAGGAGAAAGCAGCTTTAGCTGCACACATCCCCCAAGATGGTCCCAGAGGTGGCCATCACTGCCAGGGGTCCCCATGGGTCTGGGCAAACACTTGAGGGTTATAATGTTCATCATGAAATCCACAAGTTCTAATCTCTGGCCCTGCAGTGTGGTACTGTTTTGCTTTCTCTCCTGCCCTCACCATGCACAAGATGCTCCTTCATTCAGTTCCCCAAGTGGCCTCAAGACTGCCTGCTAAGAAGAAGGGCCAGCAGACTGCCTGGGCAGTAGGCTGCAGCAGCTGCTCTGTGCAGGCTGAGCAGTCCTTCACCCTCCCCTCCTGTGCTTCCAGGAAGGTGCATTTGCACTGGTTTTCAAGAGCATCCACTACCCAGGAGAAGCCGTAGCCACGAGGTGAGGCAAATTCATTGATGCCTTCATGATAAATAAGTGAATAAGATGAATCACCCAATTGAGGCAAGATGAAGGTAGGACCTCTGGCTAACTGAATATAGGGCACAACTGTGGCTCCACCCCAGAGACTGGCCCCACTATCTCTGTCACCAGTGGCACTACAGTGCCTGGTTCTTTTTTTTTTTTTTTTTTTTTTTAAGGGAAATCAGAAAGTTGGATTTTTGTGTGAGCTCTCTGGATTTTTAGAATTTGACAATAAATTCAAATTAAAAATGAAACTGTACATTGGTGCCAGTCCCAGGTCTTGTGGAGCTTGAAGCTTATCCAGTTTTGGAGATGTCCATTTATGTAAAAGCAGGCAAAATTATGAACATAGGACCAGGAACCAAAGTGCACATAGATTTGGATTCGGTACTGAAAAGTCTCTGAAGGTTCCACCACCTTCACATCAGGGTATCCTAAGAATCAGCCCAGAGAGCCAGGATCAGCCCACATATCCCACCGCCATAGCCCTCTCCATGGTGCCCAGCACCAATCCAATTCACAGCATCAGACTAAGTGCCATCCTGAAACGTTCTATTTCAATGGTCTGATTATTCGTGCATCTATCCACCCATCCAATATTTGTTGAGCACTTTCTGTGTGCTGGCTCCCATGGACCTGGTGGCATCTGACCCTGTCTCCACTCTTAACGACAAGACAGGGAAGGCAGAGGGTTCTGATGATCTGTGCTGGGGGATGGAGGGTCCATGCCCTGGAGCCTGAGGCAGAGCAGATGTCATCCAAGGAGGCACATAGCAGGAGCATCTTCCCAGGCAGAGCTTCTCTTACCAGATGGGGAAAACCAGGGGCCAGAGAAAGTGTGGCACTTGAGCACATCAGTGTGGCTTGGATGGTGGCAGGGTGGAGGGTGCTCAGTGGGACTTTGGGCTTGGTGTGCGCTTACTGACATCTGCTGTGGGCAGGTGTGGAGGACAGCAGTGAACAAGCTGGGGTGGGCGTTGCGCCTGCAGTTTACGGGCTGGTAGGATATGGACACATAGGGTGAGGCCTAGCTTTAAAGGGTCACAGTGGGCTACAGGCTTCATTCTGAAGCCCAAGGGAGTCGTGGAGAATGTCCCTGTGGTCCTGGAAGACCAGGCAGAGAGACTGAGCCTGTCATTTGAATACTCGTACAGTATCTGTGCAGGAAATGATATGAATTTATCATGATTTATTTTTTCTAGGGCTGGAACTAATTTAACATTTAGATTTAATCCCACTTTTATCACAGAAGTATAAAATACCTGTTGGCTGCTATTAAACTTAGAGGGCCCTTTAAAATATAATAATATTTACTATTACTATTTAAAATAACTGCAAAAGAAAGTAGCATGAAGAAGCAATAAAGCTCTATTTTTCTGAATTGTCTATAACTGTTGGCTCTGTAACCTCCAGGACAATCCTTTGGATGTCTTGGGAGATTTGTCTCCACGTGTTGAGAAACCAGAGTTCAATCTACAACAATAAGACTTGGAGGTGCCATTTGCCAAGAAAATTAGATAACTATACACTTCCTTGCTGGCATTGTTAGGAAGGTAGTTCAAGTTAGTTCCCTCTGGACCCAGAGCTATGTCGCTGATCTGCTTGAGGCACAATAAAAGACTGCCTGAAATATTTAAGGTGCTCCCAGCACCTTTATCAATGCTATGAACTTTCTACCACACTGTGAGCCCCTCAGGCTCCAGGGCATGGACCCTCCATCCCCTAGCACAGATCATCAGAACCCTCTGCCTTCCCTGTCTTGTCATTAAGAGTGGAGACAGGGTCAGATGCCACCAGGTCCATGGGAGCCAGCACACAGAAAGTGCTCAACAAATATTGGATGGGTGGATAGATGCACGAATAATCAGACCATTGAAATAGAACGTTTCAGGATGGCACTTAGTCTGATGCTGGACACCAAGGCCTCTTAGACCTGAACAAATCCTAAGGCTCTACATTGAGTCAGGTTAGCAGACCAAATCCATGCATGCAGGCTCAATTCAGGTTAATGAACAAATTCATCATTAGTTTATTGATTTATATTTGTAAGAAATTGCCTGAGGTAAAACATTACCCCATTATACTAAATTAATGTGTTTGACATAGCACTCATGCCAGCCTGTGGGTCCCTGCTCCGAGCCTTGGGACATGGTCCTGCAGGTGGGGTGTCCATCCAGCAGGACCTAAACACAGTTTTCTGCTCCAGGGATAGTGCTGGACTCAGGGATTCCACCTTGGGTGCTGGGAAGACACCAAGCCCAGGGTGTCCATGGTGTAGCTAACAACGCTTTCTCCCTCTGCAGGAGAGGCAGCCCACTGCTCATCGGGGTGCGGAGCAAATACAAGCTCTCCACAGAGCAGATCCCCATCTTGTACAGAACCTGTGAGTGTCCCCGGGAAGACCTGGACAGTGAAGTCCCATGTCTCAGGATGCAACACCTACCCTGTGTCTGAGGCGGGCAGGCCTCCCTCTGACTGGCACTCACTTGGCATGGGCCCCAGATCGAAAAGATGTTTATGCAGACTCAGCTCGGTCTTTTTAAAAGCTTTTTATGGTGGATATTTTCAAACATACACAGAAATAGAACAGGACACAGCTTGGCATAAAGGCAACAGTATCCTGATCTGAGTGTTTCTTTGGTTTGTTTTTGCTTGCATTACTCTCCTACTGTAGCCACTGCTTTTGTAGTGGTACTGTGCTATTTGGGGAGCTTTTACATGATTTGACTGACACAGCCAAAGCTAAAAATTGCAAATTTCTCCCACACATATTCAAAAGGGAATTGGGTTCCTTGCCACATATTATGCAAATGAAGT
The DNA here is from genome assembly GCA_004363535.1 of Dasyprocta punctata. Classification (NCBI taxonomy): domain Eukaryota; kingdom Metazoa; phylum Chordata; class Mammalia; order Rodentia; family Dasyproctidae; genus Dasyprocta; species Dasyprocta punctata. The sequence continues at coordinate 97,665 of RJWM01000677.1, forward strand.
GGCCTCCTGGGATTTGCAATCAATTCCTTTATTTACCAGGCAATATTGAGAATGTGAAGAATATCTGTAAAACGAGGATGAAGAGACTGGACAGCTCCACCTGCCTTCACGCAGTGGGCAACAAAGCTGTGGAATTCTTCTTTGCTTCTGATGCAAGGTAGCAAAAACCTCCTCACCTTTCTTTCCTGGGGTTATGTAACCAACAAATGACTATCTAACACTGTCCCCCCTCCATGGACGGCCTTGTACACGATAGGCTGCATCCCTGGCCTAGCCACCTCTTACCTGTTTTCCCATTTGAGCTGTTTTCTTGCACCTCAGCAAGGGCCAAGGCCAAGCTAGATTTCAGCCCTCAGCAGCCCTCCTTAGAACCCTCATGTGGCCTGCCACTACATTTCTGTCATGGGCTGCTCCAGTGGCCACAGCCCAGATCCACTGATCCACCGTTTGGGACCTGCATGAGTAACTGAATGAGTTGTCAACATTTTGGCTTTTAGAGATATAAGCTAAAGTGCTTACAGAAGAAATTAATCATGTTTCCATACATTCTTTAATGGGTTAGGGTGAGGTTAAGGTTAGAGTAACCCTGACAGCCTTCAAAATAACTGAGGAGGGAGTGTGCACAGGAAGGGGAAGATTCACTGTAAATTGATCTTTTCAGTGTGATGTTACTATCACTCATCACGATGCTGACCCCACTCTTGAGAAACAGTAAAAGATTTGTAACTGTTCAGAGCAAGGTAAGTATGATGCCTATGTTTCTGTCCCTTCAGTGCCATCATAGAACACACCAACAGGGTCATCTTCCTGGAGGATGATGACATCGCCGCAGTGGCTGATGGGAAACTCTCCATTCACCGAGTCAAACGCTCAGCTAGTGATGACCCATCTCGAGCCATCCAGACCTTGCAAATGGAGCTTCAGCAAATCATGAAAGGCAGGTGTCCTCTGAGAGTCTGGGCAAGTCTTGGGGAGCAGATGCTCTGCAGGGGAGCACCTGACACTGTCGCCTCCTGCCCATCATGGCCACTAGGCAGGGCTGCAGGTGGCTCGTGGCTTACATAACTGAGGACCAGTGGAGAGCCTGATCTGTACTTCCAAGAAGAGTCTTCTTGATGTGACCCCCATCCCTCACTGGACTCCCTGGAATGCGTCCATAACCCCAGTCATCATTTCTTCTTTGGGGAGAAGGTCAGCAGTAATGGGAGGTGAAGACTGTGGACCACTTCCCTATGAACAGAGCCCATCCTCTGCACTCACCCTTGTCCCCCACAATCTTTACCTCCATGCGATGGCCTGAATCAGAAACATTTTAAGAACATGAATCAGACCCCGTCATCATCCCGCTGCTTAAAGCCACCCAGTGGCTCCCCCACTGTCCTCAGAACAGAACCCAAACTCCCTGCTATAGCACACAGCCCTGCCCACCTGGCCAAAACCCTGCCCCACCCACTCAACTCTCTTCTCACCATGCCTTGCCTGCTGGGCCTGCCTGTTCACTGGCCCAACCAGGGGTCCTTGTAGTACTGTTCCAGTCATATAGCAGCATGACCTTCAGATCATCCAAGCTCCCCTGACACATAGCCTTCAGGGCGCTACCTCTGATCCTCTAAGCACCCAGGACCCCCCTGACCCTTGCTGACGAAGACCTCATCCCTCACTTTTTCACGTCATGTACAGCTCTGTCCCAGGCGGCAGATGGGAAAAAACTTCCAGAGCACTCATGCAATGCCTCAGACAGTGTTGAACCCTACAGCCAGACTGTCTCCTTAATGACTATCCAGTCCCATTCAGATCGCAGCCTGAAAATGCACAGGTGACTAGAGGAGGTTTGTGTCTGTGGTGGAAGCTAGGAGGGTACTTACTAAGCAGACATTGCCAGGGCTGAGAGTGTATCTCAGTGGTAGAGCACAGACCCACATGTCCAAGGTTTTGAGTTCAACCCAAGCGGGGGCAGGGGGGTGGTCAGGGAGGCTTCTGGCCTTGTAAAAGGAACATGGACCAAGAGGACCAGGCCACGTTTGTTCCTTGCAGCTTCATGTAAGTCCCTCCCTTCCTTGAGCTACAGGGCCTCAGGTGTACGTTGGAGATGGTCCTTGTACCCAAACTGCTTCCTTCTGACTGATGCCAAGGAGCATTACCTAGGGAGGCCCTTGAAATCTGTGGTGGCTTTACAGATGTCCCTATCACTATTGCTTAATGATTTTTCTTCCTGGAAATGAAACTAAATGAAAACTAACACACCTCGTTGATGTTTGTTTGACCAGGTAACTTCAGTGCATTTATGCAGAAAGAGATCTTCGAACAGCCAGAATCCGTCTTCAATACCATGAGAGGGCGGGTGAACTTTGAGACCAACACAGGTAATCCTGAAACTCCTCCGAAGCCACTGCTGCACCCTGCTCAGTGAGCCCAGCCACTGTGTAGGGGCAGCCTTGACACCCGCCATGTGTCCTGCAGTGCTCCTGGGAGGCTTAAAGGACCATCTGAAGGAGATTCGACGGTGCCGCAGGCTCATCGTGATTGGCTGTGGAACCAGCTACCACGCGGCTGTGGCTGTAAGTGCAGCATGCGGGGATTGACAGTGCTGGGAGATTAATGGTCCAGGAGGAGACACTTGTCTTGAGTGATACTGCGCACTGGGCTCTGAATGCAGAGCTAGGTCTCCGCCCATGGCCATGAGCCAGCCCAAGAAGTGGCATGAGCCCCTTTCCTCTGCAAGCCACCTGCCTGGCCAGCAAGGCACTGCTGCATCCGCAGGGGCCCCTCATAATGAGTGTGAGCATGAAGTGGGGCTCTTAGTGGAAAATGGAGTTATGACTGATATGTTACAAAGCAAATGGTTATTGAAAATGTGGCAAATGCAGAGGAAGCAGGAGAAAAGCCATCTTAACAGCAGAGCAGGCTGCAAGATATGGGGCGCCCCACTCGGGATGCCTGGTGGGTTTGGGTTGTGCTTCATGTTTATATGGGTAAGCTGGCTTCTAAGAATAACTGTTTCACTGATTGGTGAAATCAGGGTCTAGACCTTTGATTCTGGGGCGGGGACAAGGTCAGCTGGGGATTTTTTTAGCAGTGAATGTGAGTAGTGCTTTCACAAGGAGTCCATCTCTCAAGCATATGGTAGAGTATTTTCCTCAAGCACACAGTATGTGGATAAGCATGCAATGACTTTACAGTGTCAGCCATTCAGGTTTTGCCCTGTGTTTTCTGCCTGTGCCCCTCTAATCTATCCTGAAGCACCATGTTACAAACTGTCCCAGGAAGCTCCACTGCCATGTCTCTGTGGTGCCCAAGATTGACTTTCGTCTCCACTCTTTGTCTTCAGACACGACAAGTGCTGGAGGAACTGACTGAGCTCCCTGTGATGGTTGAACTTGCTAGTGATTTTCTGGACAGGAACACACCTGTATTCAGGGATGACGTTTGCTTTTTCATCAGCCAATCTGGTAAGGGGTACAGGTAGCATGGCCAGATTTGCACCAGTTCATTTCCTGCTCTCTTCTCTCTGCACCCTACTGCATGCTGCCCTCCCTGCAGTATCCAGTTAGTTCTTGATGCCCCTCCATGTGGGCGCACCCCTCGCCCCCCATGCAGCAGGGCATTCGACCCCTAAAGACATCAGTCACTGCACCATTGTACGGAGAGCAGCGTGACAGAGCTGGGGTCTGACTGAGAATCCAGGTCCATTGTTGATATTTTGTCCCCGTTGTGTGGTTTCTGCCTGCTCCTGACATTCCAAGTCAGATACTTTAAGGACCATGAACATTTGCTGGGTTTAATTCAGTGGACCAAAAAAAAAATCTCATTCAAAATTCTGCTGGATTGAGATTCATACTGAGGTCCCATGCCCAAGCCGTGCTGCTCACCTTGTGCACTGTCCATGCTGCCCAGCAGAGGGGACACAGAGTCCCTGCTGGGGTTGGGGGCCTTCCCCTGCCAGGTGCCACACAGACACTGCGTAGTGATGGGACTCTGCTCTTGCCTGGCTGAGCACAGGGTCCAAGAGGAGACCTGTAGCCACCTGCTTTGGAGTGCTTTTGAGCTTCTGAAAGGTTTTAATTATGAAGAATTCCACATTTTTAGAAAGATAGAGAAATTCACCTAATTTATCATCTCATCCCAGCAGTCATCAATTCAGCTCATCTGTATCAACCATTACCCATGTTAACCTCACCCTTAAAGACCATCCCAGGTTCCTCGCCCCACCCTCCATGCGTACTTCAGAATATATGATAGGAGATAAAAACGTAACCAGGTTATTCTCACATCTGAGAATTTGGTAGTTGCGCTTTTAATACTGCTTCTTTTTTCAATTTTTAATACCATTTCCATTTGGATGACAAATAAGTAAACCTAGTGCAGACACAACCGTCTAGCAGACCACCGGTTACCTAAGGGCTGCCATGGTGGCCTTTGGTGGACCGTCCCATCAGAGTCAAAACCTACTTCATGAATTGGCAGGAGCCCTTAGTAAAAGAGCAGAGCTAGAGTGCAGTGTGGTACTCAAGAGTGGAACCCTAGCCCTGTGGGAGGCTGAGGCAGAGGGGTCATAAGTTCCAGTAGCCTGGACAATTTAGCAACTGAGCAAGACTCCGTCTCCAAAAAGTGGAGGGGGAATAGGCCTTAGGGTCAATCTCCAGTGTAGAAAAAAAAGATTTTATGTAAAAATAATATAGTGTCTGCCCCAGATTCTCTATATAGAGGGGGGAAACTCATCAAGTGACTTCAAGCCCAGCCAGAATTATGTAGCTAGACCCTGTCTTCAGAAACAGAAATAATCGGGAGATGGGTCTGACAAAGGCAGGGCCCTTCCCTGGCTTCCCTGCCTACCCACCCTTGGTGCTGAGTAAGGCCAGTGGCCTGGGGATGCGGAAGTGCCCGGGGAGCACAGACCCGCTCCGCAAAAAAGCTAGGAAAAGCACGGCCAGGAGCAGTGACTACGTAAATGGAGCTGTGAATTCCAGTGGTCTGGCTCCTATTTATTTGGGTCGAATTCTTAGACTTTACCAACACGGAGTTGGCACGTGTTTGTGCCCGAACCTGTTTAAGTAGCTTTACTGGAAATACCATTTGAGCCCACCTTGGGAGGCTGCTAGAACTGTCTCCTTTCAAATGAGATCTGTTTGAGAAACACCCCATTGGAGTGTGCTGGGTTTTAACTACTGAATTTGTGGGACCTCGGCAAATCCTGACCTCTACGGTCCGGGGGGCGGGGGGGGCGGGCTGCCAGACCCCGACCTGGCCCTTGCGGCTGCAGAGCCCGGACAGAAGCTTCAGTGTCAGCCTGAGTCCTCCAACGAAGGGGGCCAGGACGGCGGCCCCCGGGGTCCGCAGGACAGTTCAGGGACGCACCTGTTGCTTCCCACCCGCGGGCTGCGAGGGCGGGCGGGGAGGGGGCAGCGGGAGTGGCCAGCACTGACGTCCCCTGTTCAGGCGAGACGGCGGACACGCTCCTGGCGCTACGCTACTGCAAGGACCGCGGTGCGCTCACCGTGGGCATCACCAACACCGTGGGCAGCTCCATCTCGCGCGAGACCGACTGTGGCGTCCACATCAACGCGGGCCCGGAGATCGGCGTGGCCAGCACCAAGGTAACGGCTGCGGTTTGGGTTCGGGTTCAGGGTGCACGGCCCCACGCCCTGCGCCCGGTGCCCCGGCCCGGCCCCCTCCCTGGGTCCCGCCGCCCACGGTCTCCGCGCCCTCCACTGCCCGCAGGCCTACACCAGCCAGTTCATCTCCTTGGTGATGTTCGGCTTGATGATGTCTGAAGACCGAATTTCACTGCAAGACAGGAGGCGAGAGATCATCCGCGGCCTGAGGTCCTTACCTGGTGTGTTCCCCTCTGCTTGCTGTGCTTTCAGATGTGGGTGCAGCCCCCGGCCCTTTAGAGCAGTGGTTCAGCCTCCTCCTCCTCCTAGGCACCCGTCCGGGGCTGAGCCCCTCAGCGGCGCTCCTCAGGCCGGGACCAGACCCTCGGGCCTCGCCCGTCCGCATCCGGGCTCTCGGCCCCCTAGCACGCGGACCTGGTCTCTTGGCAGAAGTTCCCTCTGAAATGGACAGTCCCCCGACTCTTGGGGGAGTCAGACAGCAGTATTTGTAGCCAGTAATAATAAACTGGAAGTTTGGGGTCAAAACTTAGAATTTTGGAAAATGTTATCTATCACCACTAGCTTCGCTTCCCAATGTTTAAACACTTCTCTGATGAGCTCTTGGGGGTCTCAAAAAATGTGATTTCTGAAATGTGTTTTAGAGTGAAACGTGTCCGTTTTCAGAAGATTTATATCATTTTTGGGCAATGCATGATGTTATAGAATTCGGCATATGTAAAACAGTCATTTAAAGTGTAAGATGAATATTAATAAATCAGAAAACTATTAATATCATTTCAAATTCTGTATTTGTAACTACCATTTAAGGAACTACCCTTCTCAAGTTTGATATAGTATCAAAAAACATCGAAATATTTGAAAAAGTTACTTACTCCTTCCCTTTTCAACTACAAATCATTGGAAGACCAGTTTATATATTTCAACCAAAAAAATCATAACAAATTTAATGTGGAAAAAGATAGAAGAGTCAACTGCTTTTTATTGGACATTAAGAAGATTTGCAAAATGTTAGGCAGTGCCACTATTCTTACCCATTTTTCCCAGAAAAATGTTACAAGCTTATCATTATTTTAAATGAATGACTATTTTTAAATTTCTCAATGTTATCTTCTAATGTGGTAAATAATGAGAGCTATAACCCATGAAAACAAAGACTCCTAAGGGACTTGCCATAACTTTTAAGTCTAAAAGGGAATCCTGGAACCAGAAAGTCTGAGAACCTAGTCTGGTGCACGCGCTTTGCCTTGAGACAGAGTGGGAAAGAGAGGCATTCGCTCAAGGTGTCCTGCGGAGTCTGTGTTTCACCAGCTGCTGATGGTACCTCTGAGCCTCAGTTGCCTTTCTGTAAAATGGAGGTAGAAATAATAGTTCCCTGCCTGCCGCACGTGCTTTAAAAAGTCACACAAATGCGAATTACTGTTCCAAGTTATTTCCCATAATCAAAGTTTAAAGCCCTTCTAAACTAATGCAAGGAAGCAAAGTGTGCCAAGTAACTGAGTTCCAGAACCTCACATTGTACCCTGTGACTTTCTTTTTGAGCACTGTTTTGAAATTAGGATGACTGACTCTCCCTCTGCTGTGTGCTGTCTAGAGCTGATCAAGGAAGTGCTGTCCCTGGAAGAGAAGATCCACGACCTGGCCCTGGAACTCTACACACAGAGATCCCTCCTGGTCATGGGCAGGGGCTATAACTATGCCACATGTCTGGAAGGAGCCTTGGTGAGCCCCCTGTCCAGCCCCTACCCCAGTGTCCCACTGCATAGCTGGGCAGACATAACACACCTGTCCGGAAACCAGTGAGAACAAGGGTACAACACTGCGAGGGAGGAAAGGACTGGCCACTCCTTGAGCCCACACTGACCTTGCTCTCAACCCAGCTGCTATGGCCCTGGGGACACAGAGTGGCTGTCTATCCTCAGGGAGTTCCAGTCTATCAGGAGAAAGGGACAGGGCACCCTCGGGTGAGCCCCATGAAGTGGCTGGCCCACGCCAGGCTCCATCTGGAATAGCTCTGTCATATTTCATGGGCAGTTTCTGAGAGATCATACTGTGGGCAGAAACCAAGCCTCCAGCAGGTTCATTAGCCTGCTGAAGATTGCATAAAGGAACTGAGTTTTCGCAGTGCTGCAAGCAGCCTGTACAGGAGGATTTTGTAGACCAGATTTGCAAGATAGGGTCTCTATAGAGCTTCCTAGTTACCCTTCAGACCCAAAGGGAGCTTGAGATTCTGCAAGAGTGAGGCTGCATTTTTAAAATCAGTGACTGGCTTTTCCCCTCCGTGGCAGTCAAGGTCCATGTCAGCATAAGAGTGAGCTGATGGACAGAGCCAAGTGCCAGGACCACAGGGCCCCTGAGAGTGGCAGGCAGCTGCCAGGGGCCTGACTCCACTGCTTACCAAGGTACAAGGAGCTCTCAGAAAGCATTCAGAGGGTATTACAGTTGGTCGTAGCTGAAAGTACAAGCCTGGCCTCAGTGAGCTCGAGCTTCCTCCATCCCTTGCAGAGACTTTTTCCCCGTAGGTTCACTGGTTCACAGTGTAGGGTATTACGAGGGTAACAGTGAGCACCCAAAGAAGAGACAGGGCAAGGTATGGGGGAAAGGGCGTGAAACCTCCATGCCCTCTCTGGACACATTGCCCTCTAGGAACCTCCACGTGCCCTTTTGTGTTATCACAGAGACTGCATTACAGAGGCATGACTGATGTATCATTGACCATTGATGATCTCTTTAACCTTCACCTTAAACTTGAGGCTGGGGAATAGAGCGGAAAGTTACAGCCTGCTGATTCTGCCTTGATCTTCCTGGTGACCACCTCAGGAGCTGTCAGCCATCAATCAATCCCTAGCACCTGTCCTTTGAAGAGCCCAAGAATTTTAGGATTACATGCCAGGAATGGGGGATAAAGACAAAGTACATATTTCACAAGATAGTCAATCCCTGGCCTTTGAATCTAGAGTGTCTTGACTGCTGAGTCTGATTGCTGCTGAAGAAGATGAGGAGCTGACACACACTGCTTCTCAAGGGGCTCAGCGGAGACAGGGCCTGGGTGGGGTGCATCCTTAGCCCCCAGTGGCTCAGTGTACCGGTGAAAGGTGCATATTCAGCTGTGTCTCGTTAGTCACTGGAGAAAGAAAGAGGCATTTAGGCTTCTGCTGGCACAAGTCAGTGGCCCCTCTGTGGTCACTTGGAGGCCAGTACTCCAGCTGTCTGCAGCCACCAGGGAGGAGCCTCAGTCCCTCCAGTGTTCCCTTGACCCAAATAAATAGCTCTAGGCAGGGAAAGATGTTTCCTTTGATGATCTCATCTATGCAATGACATGGCTTTCATGGTAACTGAGTAGAAATGTATCTACCTCATGTACTGTAAATATGCATTAATAAAAAAAAAGAAAAAGAGAAATGGATCTACCTGAACCCAGGAAAAAATTGAAATAGCCAAGGACATGTGATTTTATTTGATAGGTCAGCTGGAGCAACCCTCTGGAAGTGATGATGGGTCTAAAGTTGAAGGAATGATTAATCGACTAACCTAAGGGCCCATCTAAGCAGGCACAGTGGTGTTGCCATACACGGTGATGGTGAAGGGACCATGAAGCTGGCTGACCAGGGGGTCAGTGAGAGACTGGAGCCAACTTGGTGTCTAGTATGGGCGTGTGGAAGTGAGAGAGATGAGCTGTGTGCCTGGGGCTGGCCTCAGGATGCAGAGACCGTGAGCCAGCATCTGTGTAAGCCCTGGACAGTGTAGAATCTGGCCCTGGCCTTGCCACTGCTGCTGTGACTGCTCCATCACCCACTGGTCTTACAACCCTAAGCTCCTGCCTTCTGGAGTTACCCCTCTCCTAGCTTCCCTTCCTCCTTTTCGCCTGCCTGCTCCAGCCCCTCTGCCCACTGTGATGCCGAGCCCTTGTGTTTCCCCAGAAAATTAAAGAGATAACCTACATGCACTCAGAAGGCATCCTGGCTGGGGAGTTGAAGCACGGGCCCCTGGCACTGGTTGACAAGCAGATGCCAGTCATCATGGTCATCATGAAGGATCCTTGTTTTGCCAAATGCCAGAATGCTCTGCAGCAAGTCACGGCCCGCCAGGTGAGGCCTCCACAGACCTGGGGACACCTCTGCCTCGGTGTCTTCCACGCATGCCCGCTTCACCTTCTTTGTGCTATACCAGCTGTGGGTTGTGCTGCCAGTGAGCAGGCATGATCACACACACTCTCCTGTGCCCCTTGTAAGACAGACACACATTTGGAAAGCAATACCAGGCTGCAGCCATACCCCACAGCACCTCCTCAGGGAGGTCTAGTGACCATGCTCTCCCCAGTTGCCTTGGAGTCTAGGCCTGGGGACCAGAGGAGGCACTATACCCCTGGGGGCGGTCTCCCAACGTTACCTCAGTGCCCTGCTAACGAGGCAGAGTCAGGTCGGATTTCACAGGGGTGGGGCACCCTCACTTCAGACACCAGCCAGGTGCTTACAGGGCTTATGGGCCATTCACACTCCTGACCCATGACGGCTGTCACCAGTCAAGGGACAGCACTGGCCTGTGAGGACAGCTGATATCCTGAAGAAAGTTAGTAGGAAGGAAATAGCTTTTATTGAAGTAAGCAACTGATGGGGGAAATGGCCAGATTTTTGTTCTAATGGCCATTTCAAAAAATTCAGATCCTTGAAAGGGTGCTTGTTTTTCTTGTTTGCTTGTTTGTTTGTTTTGTTTGCTGTAGCAGGAATTGAACTGGAGCCTTTGGACTGAGCTACATCCCCAACCCTTTTAAAAATTTTTTATTTGGAGACAGGGTCTCACAAAGTTCCCCAGGCTGTGCTCAAACCTGTGACCTCCCTGCCTTTCTGAGCACTGGGGTTCCAGGCATGGACCACCACACCCTGATTCAAAAGGGAGGAAGGGGGTGATGGGCAGGAAGGGTGACATTTACATCTTCAGGGGATATTTTTCTTTTTCTTAGACATCCCTGTGATTACAAGGGACCTTCAGCTCCTGGGCCTGTACTTTCATGTTTTATATAACCACATTATTTTCATAAGAGCTTTTATTTTGGAAAACAGGATCAACAGGTTAATTTGAAGACCACCAGGTGTCCCCATTCTAAAGACCTAAAGAAAGATTGGAACCTGAGGACCATTGTTTTTCTCTTTGTCCTCTTTTCTGGAATAGTTAACTCTAGTAATTGATACCTCAGTCATTTAAAGGGGGATTTTGTTTTAGAAGTGATGATGTTGGGGGAAGGCAAAAAAAAAAAAAAAAAAAAAAAGACTTTACAAAAGGCAATTTTGCAAAGTAAACTAATCTCAAACCCAGTGGCATAAAACAATGGTGTGGGCATTGCCACTGTTACCTAGCTGCAAACTGGGGCATTCCTACAACCCTCTCAGCTCTGATGATTCTCTAGAACAACTCAGAGAACTCAGGAAAGTGCTCCTCACCCTATTATAATTTGATTTAAGGATATTAATCAAAAGAATCCATGGCCCTAGGGCCCCAAATCTGAAGCTTCTGTGTCCTCAGGATGAGTCACCCTCCTGGTGGGGAACCTTTAGCTTACCTAAGCTTCTGGCTTCAGTGCCCATTACTTTTATTGGGGGGTTGTAAGTAAGGATTACTGATTAGCTTATTGGCTTTTGGTTGAACTTGATCTCCAGTTCTCTGTCTTCAGAGCCCCAAATCCCAATCCCAAATCCCAATCCTATAATCACATGATTGACTTTTTTGTAGCAGTCACGCCCCCATCCTGAAACTGTCCTTGGACCAATCGTGGATCATTTTACCAGCATAGACTCACGTGTCATTCAAGGGGACCATCAGCAGAGACAAAGATGCCTCTATCATTCAGGAAAAGTCCAAAAAAGTAGTCTGTGTCCCAGGGACTGGGGACGAAGACTAGCCAAATTATTTATTGTACAGTAGCTTCCCCTGACATAGGAGGGTGGAGTCCCAAGGCTCTGTCTGGGGAAGGCTTGTGAAGTTACAGGAAGGTGAAATACAGTAAGGTGTTCAACCAGGAACTGCCACACCTGTCTCAGCACAGTGGTCAGACCACATCATTTCCCTGCTGAAAACCCTCCTGCAGTCTCCCATCCAACCACAGTGACCCACAAGCCTGCATTGACTGTCCCTTTCTTCCTGCCTCGCTGAGTTTCAGCGTCCCCATCTCCTGTGTCCTACTCATGCCAAGGTCATTCCTGCTCAGAGCCCTTGTGCTGGGTGTTTCTTCTTCCCAAAAGACTCTTCCCACAGGTCAGAGTCAGTTCCGCATTACTGAGGTCTTGAGCCTAAATCACCTTTCTGAGCAGCCTTCCCAGACCTCTGCAAAGTCCCTCAATCACACTGCCTATTTTATTGCCCCATGGCATTTATCTAACATTGATTTTCATGCCATGGTTTGCTTATGGTTCTGTTTTCCATCACTGGACTATGAGCCCCATCAGGGTTAGGAGGAGAGCTGTCTGACCCTTTGCAAGGCACTCTGAAACCACTTGACAAATGGGGGCTGAAAGGTGTAAATAGGTTAACAGTCATCTTACCAGGCAGGGACAGGAATGCACCACAAAGCATCACATAATTCATCCTTTACATAAATCAGGAACTGCCCTTCACCCATAATTCCAATAATTGCACTAATGCTGATTCCAGAAATTGCAATGTGGAAATGATGGCATCTTTCAGAAATCACCTATTTTGCAATCATATTTCTCTACCTTAGGGTCGTCCAATTATACTGTGCTGCAAGGATGACACTGAAAGTTCTAAGTTTGCTTATAAAACCATCGAGCTGCCCCATACAGTGGACTGCCTCCAGGGCATCCTGAGTGTGATCCCACTGCAGCTTCTCTCCTTCCACCTGGCTGTGCTCCGAGGATATGATGTAAGTCTAAGCACTGCACCTACACAGCAAGGAAGAGCGACGTGGCCCTGACACACTTGTATATAATTATGAAGTAACATGTGATGTTTCAATGCACTTGTACAGTGTGTAATGCCCAAGTTCCCTTTTCTCTAAATATTTATTTAGAGTAAGTAATCATTAGAGAAATAACTTCATTGCAAACAACTTTATAAAGTAGCTTATATCCCTTGAAAATAAGCTAAGAACTACAAAAAGATGGAAGACCATTATCGTTACATTTAAACCTCACTGCCCAGATGCAATGTTAATTAACAAATTGAATATTTCATTTGGGTTTTTTTTGCTGCTCAACATTACCCTACATTAAGGATAAAATTTTCTTTCTTTTATTATTTTTCACATCTTTATGAACTTGTTATATGCAACATTTAATTATTGCATATTTCATCAAAATCTTATAACATGATTTTCCTAACAGTTTATTATTTTTTTCCAATTTTTCATCTTCATAAATAACACTGTAGTGAACATCTTTGTACATGCATCTTAGTCCCACACCTCAGATTTGCTCTTAATCTAGTTAATGAGACATTTTGAGATTCCTAATATATATTACCAAATTATGTTCCAGAAAAGAACCACTTAGGATCTTATGTGTGTAAGAACACATAATTCACTGTGCAAAGAAACAAATGTTTAATTAGTTTTATTTGAGATGCTTTCTAAAACATATAACAAAGCCCACCCAATAGAATTAATATTTAAATGTATACATAGCTTCCAGGATTGATATTTGCTAACATTTTGTTGTATTTGTTTCATCTCCTCTTAAAACATAAGATAAATAAGACATTGCAGGTAAAGTTGAATCCCACTTTATCACTCATTCCCAATCATACTTTCTTCTCAACTTCCACCCTAAAGACAAGTTTTGTGAAATTGTGTGTATTCTTCAAAAGAAGTTTCTTCCTTTCCTTTCATCTTTTTTTCTTTTTCTTTCCTTCTTTCTCTTTCTTTTTCTTTCTTTCCCTTTCTCTTTCTTCTTTCTTTCTTTCTTTCACAGTGCTGGGGACCAAACCCGGCACCTCATGCATGCTAGGCAAGCGCTCTACCACTGAGCTACACTCCCAGTCCTAAAAAGTGAGTTTTAACAATGCACATCAAGCTAGTTGTTTTTAAATACATGGGTCATAATCTTTTGATAGTGTTACATGGCCTGACACATCAGTGTTTATTGAATGAGCTAAACATTATACGGTGAAATAAAGCTTCTAGAGGAATCTGCTTCCAAGGAATGGGTGTCAAGGCAACTCGTGGTCAGAAGTGACTAGGAACAGCTATTGCCTAGCGTTGCACACTCTAATAACGGCCTTGAAGGTGTAGCGCGTGGTTTCTGTTGGTTGGGTCCTGAGCAGAATCTTTCCTTCCTTTCAGGTTGACTTCCCCAGAAATCTGGCCAAGTCTGTCACCGTGGAGTGAGGAGAATCACCACCTGCAGTCTGCTTCAAGACCTGCCACACAGCGGATGCCACAAGAGAAAAGTGAGCACTCCTCAGTGCCATGTGTTCCCAGTAGAGCTTGACAGCCTCGATGTGCCTTGTACCCAAGTGCTTTTGCTTACAGCAGATACAGTTTCTCTGTGTCCTGAAGTTGCCCGAGGAAAAGGGATCATTGTTTACACACGGGGATCAGAGCAGACTTTTCCACTGCTGTGCAATATACAGCTCTTTCAGAGTAACTGTGAACCTTTTCAAACCGACACTAGTTAGTTTTAAAAAACAAAGTATTTATAATAATGATTGTATAGCTTTTAAGTTATTTTTCTAGTATGTGGCTCTCTAGCCATGGTAATGCCCAAACTCTTCATCTCAGCTACCCAGTGCACCAGTAGCCCTCATCCCAAATTGAGCATGAGGCATTGACCTGGACTCCTTTTGCCCTTTCTTCCTCTCTGGGCTGCTCCTGGTTCCTGTCCTCTGATGTCAGTGGTCTTCCTATGCCTCCCACAAGTCCAGTTGAAATTTCAGCTTCCTTCAACACTTTCTTCTATTCTAAGGCTCAAATCCCGCCAACTCTCTGACTTAGGTTTAATCAGACAACAGTTCTTTTTAAGTCCAAGTACATTTTGGCCCCTGTTCTCTACCCATAGAAAATAGCTTAAAATGTCACATGCAAAAGGGTAGTTTCAAGTCGGCTACCCTTGTCTCTATTTAAAAGTGTGCACAATCAAAGTACTATGCAATTTTAAGACAATAAAGATAGTACATTTGCATGTGTGTTGTGTGTGTGGATTTGGTTAGACCTAATTCTTTTTGTGTACTTTGGATATTGAAGACTTTCAAGGAGCTCAGCAGGGTCCTGTGGGAAGAGCCCTGTTTGTTAGTGCCACGATTTGGATGTACCACTATTTGGACATTGGCAGGAACCTGAGAACTACAGTGGCTTTCCTAGACTTCTGTCTTCCAGTCCGCACAAATTAACAAGGGGCTACCTCCTACAGGAAATAACTAGACTGTTTCTGTCTTCTTTATCAAAACACAGTCAGTGTAACTCCTGAGATTAGGAAACTGTTCACAATCTATCCAGAGCATGTTTACCTAGTCAAGACCTAGAAAATGTATTTCAACCTTACACCCAACAAGCAATGTTCATCTTGACTTTTGTGCTAATCATTCACCTCACTTTTCCTTGTAGTTCTACCTATATGTCTCTCCTCAATAATATATACTTGGCCTTCTATACCCATGGGTTCTGCACCTATGGATTCAACCAACCACAGTTTAGAAATATTTGAAAAAATCCCAGAAAATTCCAAAAAGCAAAACTCAAATTTCTACACACCAAGTATGCTGAATCCACATGAAGTTATATGTAGGTATTATATTAGGTATAATAAGTAATCTAGATATGATTTCAAGTATAAGGATATATTTGTAGTTTATGTGCAAATGCTATTTACATAAGGGACTTGAGCATCTTCCACTGATTGTGGTACCAATGGGGGATCCTGGGCCCAGTCTCTGTTATGGTTTATACATTGTGTCAAGTTGAGAAGTCTAGAAGCTTACTTAAGTAACTCAGCAGCTCTACACCCTGGGGTGTACAGCACAAGCAGTTACCTGTTCATTGCCTCAATTTGAGAAGGTCAGAAGTTTAACTGAGAGACTCAGCAGGGAGCCAGGATTCTTACTTTGTAAACATCCTCATTCTGTGCAAAGCAGGGCAAGGAGATTTGTGAATGCTACACCCACCCTGGAGGGAGCGGGTGTCCTGTGTACAATATAAGGGAAGAGAAGAGGCTTGCTCTTGGCCCCCTTTTTGGCTCTGGCTGCTTTTGCTGGTGCTGCCTTGAATTGCTGCCCCAGTGCCATGCCACCTTGCCTTGGTGCCAGAGGGATTAGGGACTGAAACTTCCAAAAACTGTAAGATGAATAAACCTTTCCTTCTCTAATTTTGGGCATCAGGTATTTTGTCTCAGCAATGAGTGAAAAGTAACCAAGACAGAATTTGGTACCAGAGGAGTGGGGTCATTGCTGTGACTAACCTGACCATGTGGTTTAAGAACCTTTGAGAATGGCTTGTGGGAAGAGTTTGGAAAGGTTTGGAGATGTCGCCTAGATGCATAGAGCTGGAACAGCTTAGGCTGTTCTGTATGGGAGATTCTGCTCAGAGCTCAGGAGACCAGAAGGCTGATAGAAAGCCTGCCTGTAAAGACCAGGCTCAGGAGGTTTCTGCTGAGAAGAAGGACTGCTTTGGTGGTTGGACTCCACATGATGCATGTTATGGCTTGGCAGAAAGTTTGTCTGCATTCTGCCCATGCCCAGAGACTTTGCCTGAGACTGAGATTAAGGGTGATGGACTGCTTAGTCTGGTGAAAAAAACTTCAAGGCAGCAAAATGTTGAAATGGTGGCATGGCTATTGTTGGGGGTTTTTAGCCAGATTTATGTTGGAAATCAACAGCAAAGAGCCCAGCAGGATGATTTAAAACATGAGTGTGGCCAGAAAGGAAGCTGCAGTAAAGCTGTGGACTGTAAAGAGAGGGCTAAGATCTCCACTGCTGAGAAGGACCAGAATAAAAAAGATGGCCTGGGGGCTTCCCGGAAAGAGGCAGCTGGTCCCCACACTTTGCAGCCTCCAAACTGCAAAAGTGAAAGGCTTTGCTTACAGGAGAAAGCCTCAGAGCATCATGTTTCAGAATGGCGGCAGTGGCCGCACCAGGTTCCAGAATAGAGATAGCATAGAGAATCTGTTCCTCAAAATCAGGTTCAAAGTGGCCAGCAATCCAGGTACTTGACCCCTACAGCCAAGAGAGAGGAGAGCCTGGCTACTGCTCCAGCTGGCAGCAGACCTTGGCATTATCCACGTGGTGCAAGGGTTCTGAGATTTAAAAGGCTTCCACCTCGATTTCAGAAGGCCTGGGAGGCCAGGCAGTGTGCCCCTGAGAGGGCAGGATGTGAAGCTGTGAGTGTGAAGCCAAAAGTGCAGTGGAGAACTCAGAAGTTTGGAAAAGGGAGGAACATGGATCATCTAAGGAAACCTGCAATGAGGGAGCAAATACAGCCCAAGAGAGAAGCTGTGGGAGCTAAAACCACCAGAAGTGCCATGGAGGTAGAACCACACAAGCGCTTTGGAGCTCACAATTTGCCACAGATTGTCTCAAATGGTCTACATGGAACTATAGGACTTAATGTTTGCCCTGCTGGATTTTGGTCTTGCTTTGGTTCCAATAATTTGTATTCCCGTTTGTAACTTTTGGAATGGTAATGTTTATCTTGTGCCTTTATATGTTGGAAGTGTTTAACCTCGTTTTCATTTGTACAGGGGGTTACAATTAAGAGTTTGCCATAGATCTTGGAGGATATTTGGGACTTGGACTTTTCAGCAATGCTGAAATTGTTAGGACTTTGGCAACTCTTGCAGATTGACTAAAAACCTTTTGCATAAGGGGATGTGTATGAGTCTTTGGGGGTCCAAGGACAAAATGTTGTTTCTAATGTAAAATAATGTGGGTAGACTTAATGCTGGTTCTTAAGGATTGTTAAGAAGTGTTATAATATTCTAGTTACAAAATGTTAAGAGTAGGCATGCCTTTGTATCTGGAGACTGATTTAAAGAAATATGTCTGGTTGCCAAATTGACAAGGGGTAGATTGTTATGGTTTATACACTGTGTCAACTTGAGAAGTCTAGAAGCTTAATTAAGTAACTCAGCAGTTCTACACCCTGGTGTGTACAGCACAAGCAGTTACCTGTTCATTGCCTCAATTTGAGAAGGTCAGAAGTTTAACTGAGAGACTCAGCAGGGAGCCAGGGTTCTTACTTTGTAAACACCCTCATCCTGTGCAAAGCAGGGCAAGGAGATTTGTGAATGCTACACCCACCCTGGAGGGAGGGGGTGTCCTGTGTACAATATAAGGGAAGAGAAGAGGCTTGCTCTTGGCCCCCTTTTTGGCTCTGGCTGCTTTTGCTGGTGCTGCCTTGAATTGCTGCCCCAGTGCCATGACACTCTGCCTTGCAGCCAGCTGATTAGGGACTGAAACCTCCAAAAACTGTAAGATAAATAAACCTTTCCTTCCCTAATTTTGGGCGTCAGATATTTTGTCTCAGCAACAAGTGAAAAGTAACCACGACAGTCTCCTATGGATAGTAAGGGATGACTGTAAAGCCTAGTTTTGAAAATAGAGGACTAGCACACACTGCCTCTGCTGCATGGAGGTTACAGAAGGAGGTGAGGGGATGGGTCTCCAGGTTACATCTGACTCCCACTCCTTGAGGAGTAGCCCGGGCCCCTTCTGGGGAAGTCTGGGTGAGGTCTCTAGAGGGCCTCCGGAGACCCAGGGCTCAGCACAGCTGGACACCTGGCAGGCCTGGGGTGCAGAGCGTGTGCTGGGCTGGCAGCAGAAGTGAGGCAGAGGCTCCACCTCGATTTCAGAAGGCCTGGGAGGCCAGGGGGAGCTCTGTTCCCTCTGCTTCTGAGCGGCCATGGCCTCCTCCCGCTCTGCTCCGAGGAGAAGCTGACAGCTGCTGAGTGGTGTGTGTGTCCTCGGCACAGCAGCAGGGGGCGGCCCTCCTGAGCACAGGGTCAGCACCAGCCAGGGAGTGTTGGGGACCTCGTGTCCGCCCTCCTGGGCACTCACTCGCCTGGGTGTTGGTGATGACAGTCTACCTCTTGGGTCATACTGTTGCAGAATGACTCAGTTGCTCTCCACATCTGAGACAGAGCTGTTATCCAAATGACCTTCATCCTCCCAGGGGTTCCATCTCATCTCACAAGTTGAGGTCTCCTTTGCTTATTTTGATGGGACGCACCCTTCCTGAGAAAAGCTACTTGAGAGGTGCTGTGGTTTGAATATCCTCACCAACACTCATGCTGAAATTTAGTTCTCATTGTCAGCAATTAAAAGGGTAGAAACTCAATCTAACTGTAGTATGTGCAGCCGCAGTCTTTGGGAGGCAACTAAAGTTCAGTGAAGCCACCAGAGGAGGGGTCTGAATCCAATAGGAGGTCACTTTCTAAGAGGAAGAATGACCGACGCCAGTGTGTTCTGCTCCTCTCACCACATGATTCTCCACACTGCTCTGGGACCGCAGATTCCACACCAGCAAGGACTTCACCAGAGCAGCAAGCCAGTCTTGAACTTCCAGCCTTCAGAACCCTGGTTCATTCAGCACACTATAACAAAACACAATGCCATTAACTAGGTAATATAAAAATAAACCATTTATTTGTCCCTATTTTGTAAGCTGGGAAGCCCAAGACCAAGGAACCTGAAGATTTGGTGCCTGGAAAGGACCACTGCCTGGTTTACACATGGAAGCCTCCTTTTCTGTCCTCACACATCAGGAAGATGAGTGAGTTCGCTGGGGCCTCTTTTACAAGAGCACTAATCCTATTCGCAAGGGCTCCATCTTCATGACTTCATCACCCTCTAAAAGTTCCAATACCATCACATCCAGGGTTAGGATTTCCACATGAATTGGGAGTACAGGGACGAACATTGAGACCACAGAAGGAGATACAGTTTTTGAAAGTTTACAGGTCTAGAAATGACTTATTACACTTGATTGTTTACCTAAATACAGAATTCCAAGTCAAAAATTTTTTCCCTCTCAAATTTTAAAGTATAGTAATTCTCTATCATCTTGTTGCCAGTGTTCCTATTGAGGAGTCAAAAGGCACTCTGATGTGTCTTTTAATCTCCTATTTGTTCCCTGTGTTCTAACTCATCATAACGTGGTGCCTCAGGTCCCTTGCCATATAGTGTAGACTTCAGGCTGGTAACTCGTGCCCTTCAGTTCAGGGAAATCTATGTACATTACAGTACTTTGTTGTAGAGTTCTCTGTTTCTCTGGCTTCTCCAGAATATCTATTAGAAATTGAAACCCTGGATTGACCTGTATATTTATCCTTCCTTTTGTATATCTCGTTGTCTACTAATTGTTAGACTTCAGTTTTCTCTGCCAACCTATTACTAAGATTTTTCATGTCTGCCAACATGATTTAGTTTCCAAGAGCTCTTTTTGTTTTGAATATAAAAGTGTAACAGATTTTTTAAAACTCAAGTCTATACTATAATTTAGCTTATCAAATGTACTTTTTCTGTTCTGGGACACTATATTTGTTTCCTTAGACTCCTTTCAACAGTGACTTTCTCACACTTCCCTCATCTTGGTTGATCTTGACCAAAGTTAGGAGTACTGGTGAGTATTTTGTGCAGTATCCCTTGGTTGGGTTTCTCTGATGCTTTTCTCATGGTTAGAATGTGGTAATGGGTTTTTAGGAAGACGACCACAAGAAAAATGCCATTATCATCACTTTAAATTGAGGATGCATACTACCAAAAAGTCATCACTGTAATGTTGACCTTGATCATCTGTCTGAGGCAGATTGTGCCAAGTTTCTCTATGATAAGGGTATTCAACCTATTTCTGTATTATTTTGTTGCTCAAGTAGTTCTAGCTGTGGTTATTGGAAACTTTCAGTCAGCTTTTGTGTCTTGACATACCATCATTGTGTGTGTGTGTGTGTGTGTGTGTGTGTGTGTGTTGTAAGTACTTCCTTTCCTGTGCTACAATAAACTCCAGGTTCATCTTGTATATTTCCTGCCCCAGCCCTAGTATCAGCCATTCTTGGGGGCCTCTGGTTGCTTTCATTGGAGAATGGCATTAGATATCAAGATCTGAGCTCCCGGTGTGCTTACTGTACTGACATCATTGTTTCTTGGCTGCCTCAGGTGAGAGAGCAAGGACATACATGTGCATACTGAACACTCTTTAAATGACTGAGTCTCATGTCAAGGATGTCAATCTTTTCACTCTCTGAAGTCACAAATGATATACTTTTTTTTTAAATGTCCTCCTCTATATATAGTCTCTATTTATTTTATTTTAAAGAGAATAAAACCAAGCAAAACAAAACAAAACAAAGCCTATCAAAACAAACTAGTATAAGTGACACAGGACTTCAAAATAGGAAATCAACAATGGTTACCATAATGCTGCCTACTATCTTCAAAATAGCTGTAGATACCTTCAGACATGGTAAAAATCAAACAAAACAGAACAGAATAGAACCAATAAAAACTAAACAATGAATGCAATAAACAAGACAAGAGTAAATCCAAAATGGCTACCATAATATATCTTGTTATCCTTGAAATAACTGCCTATACCATCGAATACAATAAAATCAAACAAAACAAATGAGAACAAAACCCAACCCAACAAAACAATGAAAATGATACAGGACTTCAAAACAAGACAATAGGGAATCAACAATGACCACCACCCTCAGAAGGAGATCCCCCTTAGATGCTACACTGGTATTGCCATCCTCTGAATAGATAATCAGACCACCGGCTTTAGACCTGCAAAGTCAGTGTCTGTCTCTTTTAAGATGCAATTCTCTGCTGGATGGCCTTAGTTTTCTTTGCCATGTGAACTTGGGCTGTCCACTAAGATTCAAGATGGACTGGTCAGAGGTTCTGAGTACATGGTTGGGTTTATTGGTGCCAAAATTCACTGTGGGGAAATTTGGGAGCGCTCTAGGGGCTGTGGATAATGTCAGTATGTCAGGCCTTTTCTTAAGGCTTACATTTCCAGAAAAGAGCTTTCTGATCCCTTGTCTAGCAGTGAGGATCCAACTGATGGTGTGCTTTGGAAGATGCCTGGAGGAGACAGCCGAGGGTCACTCTCCTATGGTGGCCAGACAATAAGGCTTCTTCTGCTTTTGCCATCTGATTCTCTTGTAAGCCCTAGTGCCCGGCCCATCTGACCGGTATAGGAGTAGCAGCCCCACCCACAGGACTCACACACACACACACACAAATGGACTAATACTTGTCCTCTTTGGTTACAGGCAAGTTGGCTTTCTACAACACAATTGAAATGGCCCTGACATACCCCTTGGCACAGCTTTGGTTCTGGTAAAGGCTGAGGAGAAAAGTGAGTTAGGAGAACAGGGAAGAGCAAACAAGGTGAGGGGAAGGTGTAGAGACCAGGTGGAGAAAACCCACATAGTCATGGTCTACACTCAAGGCTGCCTGCCTATCTCCTGGAGCATCTTATCAAAGTATTCCCATAGGCTAGGACCAAGTGCACTTCTCGCAGAACTAAGGAGCAAATCCCCTGCCTGGGAGCACAGCTGATAAGCGGAGAGCCGGACTGAGAGCCTAGGCCAGTCAAGGGGAACCAGGATCTGGACAGGTGGAGGGCAATTATTCTGTAGCTGCACATGCAGCTGGTCTCTGGACGAGCCCCGACTCTCTCCCCCTGCTGCCCCAACACCAGCGCTGGGCGCTGAAACTCAACCTCCTCCTGCCTCCTGTGCTCTCTTCGCCCTGGTAGAGAGGCTGGTGTGGGGAGGAGTGGGCAGTGTCTCACAGCCATGGCATTATAGCACTGAGTGACCAGAGCTGAGAATCAGGGCTGGGGAGGCAGAGGCAAAGACAAAGCCAAAGGAGGGAGGCTGAGGGTTTCAAGAAGAAGGTGGGGCAGGAGGCCTTCATCACAGCAGGTCCTCTGCCAGGGACCACAGTGCAGATGGTGAGAGCCAGAAAAGGGTAGGAAGGCAGCAGCTGGGAAGTAAGCTGGGATAGGTGTTCCTCTGGGTGTGAAGGGACAGAGCAGAGCAGAGGGCCTCCTTCCGGAAATCAAGCCAGGACTTTGGCTTTCTCCCACTCCTCCATCTGCTTTGCTTGCTCAATGCCCTGCCCCTCACTAAGACCTGACAATTTCAACACTTGGTTTTCTGTCTTATGTTGTTTATTTAAATAGAATTCACATACACTCAGGGTCACAGTCCTTAGTTCTGACAAATATATAGTCATATAACCATCACAATTAAAATAGAGTATAACCATCACTACTCAAAATTCCCCTATGGTCTGTGGTAGTCAGCTCCTCTCCTAAGTTGACCTCTGATAACCAATGATCAAGTCCTTCCCTCCACCTTTTTCCAGGCTGTCTCACAAACAGAATCACAGAGGGCAGTCTCATGTTTGGCATCTGTTACTTAGCGCACAGTTTCTGACACACAGGCATGTGCACTTGCCAGCAGGTAAGAGCCCACTGTATGGATGTACCATGGTTTATCCATTCCTGGATCACAGACATAAGGGTAAGTTTCCAGTTTTTGACTATTTTGAATAAAGATGCTACAACATTCACATTGTTCTCTCTCTTGGGTAAATACCCAGGAACAGGCTTGCTGGTGCTATGATTGTCATATGTGCAACCTTATCAGAAATCACCAGACTCTGCAAAGCTGCTATAGTGCTTTTTCCCCAAGCTGTGCACGAGCGTTCCAAGGGCTCCACATCATCACCAGCACTTGATACCACTCTTTAGTGCAGCCATTCTAGAGGGTGCACTGTGGTAGCTCGTCACAGATTAATTTATAATTCCCCAAAATCTTCAAACTATTTTAGAATCAGTTCCTTCCTCCGGACACCTGTTGCCATGGCCCCAGGCCAGGTCTCAGCCTCTCTCAAAAAGGGCCTCTGCAATAGTTCCCAGCCTTGTCCCCGAATCTTATGTGCTCCAGCGATCCCTCTGAAGTACACACTTAACTGCATCACTGAACTTGCTTAATACACTTCAACACCTGTCCTTTACCCCCTACTGCCAGATTTCCGGCTTAAGATCCCCCCCGGGTGGGTGTAGGTAGGGAGCAGCAAAGTTGCAGCAGGTGGGCACCACCAGGAACAAATTGGGGACTTCACCTAAACGGGCAGCTGCCCTTGGGAATGCAGGCAACAGTGGTGGTTTGGGTTGTTTTCCACTTCTGTTTTTTAACTAAGACTCCTGGTTTTTAAATCTTGGCAACTAAGTAAAAGTAAACAAAAAACCCCAAAGCACCTTTAGGTTAAGTAAGGCTTATCAATGTGTTGAAACCAACTCATGCAACACCAGCTGCCAATGCCAATCTGCCTCAAGGCCGCACACCAGTCCCCTCCCCGCCCTCTCCAGCACAGACCACAGGACATAGGTGCTCATTTCTGAACCTTTGGGCTGCCTTTTTGCCTCAGTCACAGGCTAAGAACTTTTCTGCAGGCTTCCAGCCTTAGCTGAGGGTTTGTCTTATTCAGGCTTCCACTGCTTTTCCCCAACCCGCAGGTGTCAGTCACGCACATGGTCCCATCTGGTTCACACTTCAGACAAGGTCTTCTCACTTGCAGACCTCAACCAGGCTTCCCTGTGCTCTTGCAAGGCATGGCAACTCCCTCCCCCATCACGTAGCCCCAGTTCTGTGGCCGTAAACGTCCATGATCTTTCATAAACCAGAAAAAAGCAGTGTCTCTGAAATGAACAGAATCAGTGCGAAGGACATCTAGGAGTGATTTTTTTGTTACTCACATGCATGGCATGAGAGTTATATAACCAAGCTTGTCTGGGAACTCGGGTCCCCTTCGTAACCAGAGGGGAAGCACTCTTGGGGAAACTACAACTCTTAACAGCCAGGCTAGTCACCAGTCGCCCCTAATGGCAAATGCTGGTGCTCTGCTTCCTCTTGTGCACGTGAGGCAGGCAGCAGGTATGGCTGGGGTGAGGTTCGGGGCCGGCAGGAGCCCAGCAACTGGACCTTCCTCAGTACAGGCCACACGCCAGAGCTAGAATCCTCAGCACGTATGAGCCATACTCGACTTCAGAAAGCTCCCTCTGGTGGCCAAGGTTGGGACGGCCAGAGGGAGGCGTCCAGTCTGGATCCCTTCCGCGACCCATTGACAGGGTCAGCCTTAGGTCCCGGGGGCCTGGACCGCAGGCCTGCCGGCCTCCCCAAATGTAGCCATCACACTCACACTACCTAGCCCCTGAGTCCCAGCTGTCGAGTCCTGCTCCACCCTGGCCCTTCCCAGGCCTCCGGTATCCTGTGATCCGCACTGCCAAAGCCACGCTTAGCCAACGACAACACCCAGCGTCCCCGGGCCCTGAAGCCTAGCCCCATCCCGCCCCAGGCACAGATCTTCGAGCAGTCCCCAAGGTATCAGCCTCCCTGCCGCACTTCCAGCTTCACTATTCAAACGCAGATCTGTCCACTCTCCAAACCCCGGCCTCCCGGACCCTCCAAATCAGGTCCTGCCGGGGCTCGACCCGGGGGTCGAAGGCTAAAGCGGAGCTCAAAACCCCGAGCGGTGCTCGGCGCCTCGCTCCGCCGTCCCTGACGGGCCCAGGCCCGGTCTCCCTTCTCACCCCTCCTCCCCACACGGCTTCTCCGGGGCCTCTCCCGGGCCATGGCTTCCCGGGCTCCAGACCGAGGCCTCAAGGACGAGCTCTCGCCTCGCCGCGAGCGTGCACCTGCGGCCCGAGCGCCTACTGCAGGCCCCGCCGCGGCCCCGCCTGGCTCTCCACCGCCTTCGCGCTAGGACAGGCTGAGTACGCGCCCCTGAGGCGCTCACGTCCCAGGCCCGCCGCGCGCACTGCGGACCAGAGCGCCGCAGTCAACCCGCTGGCTTGTCCGCGCAGCCCGGACCGCGGTGCTCCCGGTCAAACCCGAACCCAGAGCCCGGCCCGGTGCGGCCCGGCCGGCCCCGCCCCTCCCGCGCCACCGCCCGCCCCTTGCAGCGATTGGCCACTCCTGCCCGGCTCTCCGCGCGCCGATTGGTCAGTCCGCAGGTCGCTCAGGCTAGCGCCGCGGCGGCTGCGGCGGGGTGAGGGGAGCTGACCGGAAGGGTCGGAGCGCCCGAACCCCCTCAAACCCCCGGCGGCGGCGGCGGCGGCGGCGGCGACGGCGGCAGCGGGCAGAGTGGAGCGGGTTGCCGGTCGAGCCCGGGCCGCGGAGCCGGGAGCGGTAGCGCGCGGTGCCGCCAGACCGCCCGCCGCCTCTTCTCCCCGGGCGCAGCGGCGGCGGGAGGCGAGGTGAGACCGGCGGGCGGGCTGGGCCGGCGGGGAGGGCGGCCGGAGAGCTGAGGGGCGCGAGCGGCGTGCGGAGGCGCGGGCCCAGCCCCGCCGGATGCCGCAGTCACTCCTCCCGCCGCTGTCAGGCTGGGCTGCGGCCCGCGCTCCGGCCTGGCAGCGGCTGGCCCTCCCCGGCCGCGGGGCCGGGCCCCCTCTCCCTTCCTGCCTCCCTCGCTCCCTCCCTCCGCCCCGCCGTGGGGCGCGCCGCTGCACCCCGGCAGATGCTCGGGTGCCAGGGGCTGGACCCCGCGACCTTGGCCGGGGCGCTGACCCTCGCGCTTGCCGGCTCCCCAGCAAAGCGGGGAAGTGCTCGCCGGGTTGGGACGGGGTTGTTGACTGTGTGGAGCGCCCGGGCAGGGACCCAGGGCACGTTTGTGCACCGCTAGGCGAGACGCAGCCCCTCCCGGTGAGTGTAGAGGAAACCCCCTCCCACCCGCCTGCCTGCCGCCTCAGCGCCTTGTCATTGCACGCGCAGTGCCCACCTCATGTATCACCCCGCGCACCCGGGGCGCTGCTGCCTGCCTGCAGCGCGCCAGACCCGTTTGCCCCAGGACCTTTGCACTCGGCGCGCGCGTTTGGGGTTGTCTCCCGGATTTCTGCACGGCCAACTCCTTCGTTCCTTCCCCTGGTTAGATGCGTCCTTCTCAGTGAGGCCTGTGTGACCACCCTCTTTCTTTCCTGAGTCATTCTCATTATTTTGTTTCATTTTTTTCCTAGCACGTACTCTGATTTGAAACTCTTTTTTTTATTTGCCTGTTTATTTTTTGTCGCTCTGTAAAACAGGTAGTTGTCTGACGTGGCCACTGATTTCTCAGTGCTGAGGAAGCACGCAGTAAGTATTCAGTGCAGTGGATGAGTGAAGGAATGGCTCTGCTCTGTGTTGTCTCCGTCTTATCTCTTCATTTCATGACTTATGATGAACTTGTGAAACTTGTGAGCAGAGGGACGTTTGTTCTTATTTTGTGGAATATTTTAATGTCCTTGACCCCTTTGTTTGGTAACTGTCAGAACAAGCTATGATATAAATCTTGTACTTTTTGTTAACTTAGCTTTCTTCCACATTTTCAGGAGAATTCTGCATTATCTAGGTCATGCTTTCTGCTGGGCCCTGAGGGACATAGCAGCAGGGTCCTTCCCCTAGAGTGCCCAGGAGCTCAGCAGAGGCCAGTGAGCAGACAGTTCCCAGACTGGTGTAGCACCTGTGGTAGTGGAAGGGGTCTGCCATGGAAATGTGGGGGAGGTGACAGGTGGTGCTGTTGGTTCTCGAATGGTGACCAGAAATTTGCCAGGCAGGGACAGGCACAGAAGCAAAAGCAGGACCAGCAAAGGAACTTCTCCACTGTGGAGCTGAGCATCAGTTCTGAAGGCCAGGTGTAGGATCACGGAGTGTCGGGGGCCCTGGAACCAGAGCCTCACTCAGCAGTTTTCTAAAAGAACTCAGAGATCGAAATTTGTACTCACCCAGTTTTTAAATGTTGGCAATAACTAATTAAAATGCTCTTTAAAATACCTCACAGCTGGCCAAATGAAGACCTCATTCAGCTTGGTTGCAGGATGTCAGCCTCCAGGACAGGCTGTGTGGGAGGGAAGAGTTGTAAGGAGCAAGAAAAGTAGCCTGAGGCCAGGGCAGCTGGGTCCTGTTTGCCCAGTTTCCAGCCCAGGTACTTATTTGATTGTCCCCGGAGCCCTGAGAGTAGTGACTTGAAACCTGTTTCAACAGAGGAGGAAACGGAGGCACACTGCATCTCAACAGTCTGCTCACAGCAAGCTGCTGTTAAGTGGAATCGGAACTCAGATCTCCCCAAGTCAGCATTCTTTCTGGGTTCTCAGCTCTGAAAATTGTTTTTGGCTTTTAATTTGTTCTAGAGGAACAACAACCAATATTGTATTTAACTTTTTTTTTTTCCTTCCTCAAGAATCCTGCAGGGTTAAAAATAATCCTTTTCTGGCATAGTCTTTCAAGAGCTTTGGTAATTTAATTCATGGCATGCCAAGACTTTATAATAATTTTTAATAGATTAAAAATGTTTTTATTTGGTCCCCTAAATAAATGTTTGAAGGTGTACTTGAATTTGTCTATTTAAAATAAAAAACTTAATTATCAGACAAAGAAAAGTGCTAGACAAGTCAATTAATATCTAGTTGTTTTCATGATATATAAGACAAGACCTAATTTTTTTAAGGACACTGTTTTAGCACTAGAGCAACTATTTTCATCTGATGTGTAGTTATTTTTTACATTTGGTTAGGAAAGTGCCAGTTTACCTAATTTTTCTTAATTAATACTTTAGCCTTTTGTGATTGTGTGAATTAGTTTCAACATCAAACCATTACTGTCATTGTTTACTGTGGGGGCCTTTGAATATACACAAAAACAAGCAGAATTGTGTGCAGCTTCAACAGTTACTAACCCCAGCCAGTCTTGTTTCATCCCTGACTTCACTGACTTACACCACAACAAATGAAAAGCCGTCCTCATACTGTTTTCAGGCAGATCCTAAATATCATCATTTCATCCATGAATTTTTCAGTGTATGTTTCTAAGATAGAAGGACTCTAAAAAGCAATAATTCTTTAATATCAAATAATCACTTGGTATTCAAATTTCAAGTTATATCATAAATTTTATGATGTCTTTGTTTGAAGGCAGATTCAGGTACAGTCCATATTTTGTGAATGGTGTATCTTTTAAATTTAAATTTAGGGCTGGGGATTTAGCTCAGTGGCGTAAGCACCTGCCTGTTATGCACAAGGTTGTGAGTTCAATCCCCAGTACCCAAAAAAAAAAAAAAAAAAAAAAGATTTAAATTTAGATTCTCCTATTTCTTTTTTGTTCCTGCAGTATTAGAGCATTTACCTATTATATGTCTGCAATGTGATTTAATGTGTTTCTCTGTCTTCCCTGAAAATTAATAGTTGGATCGCAGTGAGACTTGGTCAGTTTAGGGTGTACCAATGTCAGGTCGATGACCCTCTCCTATTAAGAGGTACACTGAGAGTCTGTGCTCACCGCTATTTAACAGATTAGTGCAGTCACTTGCCCCAAGTCAACCAGGTAGTGGCTGACCCATTGGGAATCTGACTCCAGCATCTTGATCTGAACCACTCCTCTGCACTGCCCTATCACATTTATTCTCCTGCTTAGACTTGCTTATACCAAACATTGACTTGGCACCCCCTGTGTAATTAGCAGGAGATTAAAATAATAAGTCATTTTCTGCCATTAAGCTAGAGTAGAAGTGGAGAAAGACTTGCAATGCAAAATAAGAGGAATGCAAATTGGGATGACCAACAGAGGGGACATGCCTAGCAGAGAGGGAAACTTACAAGAAGGTACTGACACCAGCTTCTGAGGGAGAGTGAAGCTTGGCTAGGACAGCTGAACAGGTAGAAGTAATTTCAGAGGGAGGGAACTGTACAGGCAGTGTTCCCAGAGGTGTACACTAGATAGATGTTTCCCTTCCTCCCAGGTGGTTTGGCACTGCCCAAGAGTGGGTCAGGGTCCATACTCAGGATTGAACTCTTACTCTGAAAGTCACTGTGAAAGGGATTCAAGCAGGAGAATGGTGTGATCACTGTATATTTTCAGCGAGTCTTTCTTTCAATTCCTTGTTGTGTAATCATTATAGATCCACAAGTAGTTGCAAAATCCCACGTACCTTTCACCCAGTTTTTTCCAAAAACTATATGTGCATAACCACACTATGGTATTGAACCAGGAAATTGGCATTGGTGTGGTGTGTATATAGTTCATGTCATTTTATCACATGCGGAGTTCATATATTGCCACCACCACTACAATCAAGATACAGAACTATTTTGTCAACTCAAAGATTTCTTCACACTGCCCTTTTATAGCCATATGAACTACTTTGTCCCTCGTCTGTAGCCCCTGCCAATCACCAGTCTGTTGTACATCTCTCTAATTTTATCATTTCAAGAATATATGAGATTATACAATATGTGACATTTTGAGATTGGCTTTGTTTACTGTTATGGCTTATATCTCACTGTCCCCCCAAAGCCTCATGTAATCATAGGTGGGGCTTTTTGGAGGTGGCCTGGTCTAGGCTGTGTGATGCTGGGATCAAGGATGTGATGCTGCTATTGAGGGTGTGAGTGCTACCCACCCTAAGAGCAGGTAACCTGGATAAGATATAGGAGACAGAAAGAGGGTCACTGCTTGTCACTCACTTGCTGCCTGCTGCCTGCTGCCTGCCTGCTCTGTGATGCCCCTCTGCCGTGCCACTCTGCTTTGGAGCCAGCCAACTATGAACTGAAACCTCTACAAACTGAGCCAAATAAACCTTTTCTCCTTTAACTTTGGGCGTTTGGTGTTTTGTCTCAGCAACAAGAAAAGTAACTAAGACCTTTATTAAGTTCATTTGTCCCTCAGTGGGATTCAGACCCCACATGGATGGCAAACTCCATGGGGTAATATTTGCATGTAGCCTATGTACATCCTTCCATATACTTTTAGGTCATCTCTAGGTTATTTGTAATACCTAATACAAGAAAATACTTATTATCTAATTTAGGAAATAATGATGGAGAAAAATTGCATTTGTACTGAGCTCATACAGTACATTTTCCCAAAATGGTTCCTTTCTTTTAAATTTATTTTTAACTGATGCCTAATGCATAAAAATTACATATTAATGAGGTACCCTTAATTATGTTTTGATACATGTATACCATATGTTATGTAATTTTAAATTCGATCATAGTTGTCTCCTCAAACATTTTCTTTCTTTCCTTCCTTCCTTTCTTACACTGGGGATTAAAACCACTGCCTTTGCACTGAGCTACATCCCTAGCCTTTTGTTTCATTTTTTATTTTCGGGTGAGGTCTTGCTAAGTTGTTCAGGCTGGGCTTGAATTTGGATCCTCGTATATTCAGCCTCCTGATTGCTGGGTTAACAGGCATGTGTTAGTTTTTTTATGGTGAAACTTTTAAAAACTTTTCTAGTTTTTTGAAATGCGCACTACTCTGATGTCATCTGTAGTCACCCTAAAGTAGCTCATATGTAACTGTAACTTGGTACCCATGGGTCTTCCTCAATATTTTTTATCCGTGGTTAGTTAAATTCGCAGATGCAGAGTCTATGAATATGCAGGGCCAACTATACAATGCTTTGAGATCTCCCAAGCTGTTGCATATTTAGTAATTGGTTCTTTTTAGTACTGAGCAGTATCCCATTTACTGTCTGTGGTATAGACATAGAGCCATCTAACCATCCACTCACTGAAGGACCTTGTTTTCAGTTTTGATCTGTTACAAATAAAGTTGCTCCAAGCGTTTGTGTACAAGTTCTCCTGTGGACCCATCTCTAAAGTGTGGGGTGGTTTGGAAGTAGCAGGCATGGAGGCTGGGATAGTGCTTTCGCTGTGGCCAGGGCCAGGGAGACATGGAAGGCCTTATCCACAGCTGGAAGTGGGGGCTGAAGGCCCAAGAACAGATGGGCCAGGGTGCCTGAAAGCTGGATCCTCAGCATCAAGCAGTAGAGGTGGTAAGTAAATGCTCCTTGATGTGCTGTGGCACAGTGAATACTGGAGTTAAAGAACTACTGCTCAGAAGGGTGGCCCTGTGAGGTTCTTGAAAGTAAGTTTGGCTTGGAGATGTAGCTCAGTGGTAGCGCCCTGAGGTTGATTCCCGACACTGCAAAAAGAAAAAGAAAAAAAAGGAAAGAAAAGTTACTTTGTTATGCTAAGCTATTTGTTTATAAGAATCAAAGTAGAAAAACAGAACAAGTTGATAATAAAAATTTCAGGGCATAAAGTATAACAATGAGGGCC
Source organism: Dasyprocta punctata (assembly GCA_004363535.1). Taxonomy (NCBI): domain Eukaryota; kingdom Metazoa; phylum Chordata; class Mammalia; order Rodentia; family Dasyproctidae; genus Dasyprocta; species Dasyprocta punctata. The sequence goes on from RJWM01000677.1 coordinate 129,324, forward strand.
TGAGAATCTGACTTGAACATAGATTCATTTAAATAGTGCACATCTTGGGTATTCTGAAAGATGAGTGTGATTGAAAGATTAATTGAGCTGGGTCACTGAATCATCTTTCTTCAGCAGCAGCAGCAGAAGTACTTTGTAGAGGGAAGCCATCAGATAACATGAGGTTTGTTTTTCTGGACTGGTCCCCACTGGCCCCTTGACACATGGATTTGTAAATAAAATTAGAGCAATTAGAGTGGTCTGTTGGAAGGAGATAAATACCATGGTCAAGCACACCTCAGTTCAAAGTGGGACCATACTGAGAATTTAGGTAACTCCCTTACTGTTGCCAAGCCTCAGTTTCTTGTTTCGCATAATAGGGATGGTAACAGGCCCCTCACAAGTCGTTCTCTGAGCATTTATAAATTGCCCCTTGTGCCTGGCCCACTCCCCGCCTCCCGTCTCCTCTGCCTCAAACCTGTCCCCCATGCAGGTGTCAGAAGGATCATTGTGCAGCTTTTTACTTGAATTTTTTTTGTTTAACCAGTTTTTGGCTTTGGGGGATTTTTTTGTTTTGTTTTTGGTACCGAGACTCGAACTCATGACCTTGCGCTTGCCAGACGCTGTGCCGCTGAGTTACATCCCCAGCCCTTAACTAGTTTTTTTTAAAATGTGAAATAGGCACGTGATTTTGAAAAAACAATAGAAAGGTACAGTAGAAAGTTTCTTGTTTCTCACTCTGTTTTCTAGCATAGAGTATTTGTGTATTTTTAAATAGATTGGAACTTACTATATGTACTATTTCAATGTGTCTTGTTTCCTTTATGTGTGTTAGACATCTTTCCACTGCAATATATAAAGTCCCTGCATTGTATTTAGTGGCTTTATTTTTGCACCATCATTTATTCATTTGATGCACAGTGTGCCTTTTATTTGTCTGTTTTTTCCTGCCTGTGAGAAGTGCTACAGATACCCTTACATGCATACCTTTGAATAATTGTACACATATATTTGGCAGATGCATTTACTGACTTGTAGTTGCCAGGTTAGAATTCACATGCATTTAGATCGTGCATTAACTATTCCTTATTTTCTTTCCAAAAAAAACCTTACCAATTTGTAGCTCTTAGCAGCATGTGTGAAAGTTTCCGTGCCCTCAAGCCTGGGTCAGTACTGCCAGCAAAGGGACTCGGGTCTTGCCTCCTCCACGAAGTCTTACTGCGTATCTGTCCATTTGCACGTCTTCGCTCACCTGTACCCTCCTGCTTTTTTTTCTAGGGTCGGGGGAATGAAGTTGCTGGGTATTGGAGCCAGGTCCTTGTGCATGCTAGGCACGCCCTGCACCACTGGGCAATGCCTCCACCCCGACCCTAATCCCAACCCCGACCCCGACCCCGACCCTGGGACTCATCCTCAAGGAGAAGGCAGACCCGCCAAAGCTGTTGTGCTGTAGTACAGCCCAGCGCGCCCTGTGCAGCAGAGGTACGATGGAGCCCTGTTGGACCAGTACTGATGGCTGCGAGGCAGGGTGCGTGGAAGCCGAGGGTTAGGGGCCAGCGCCCCCTGGCGTGGGAGTAGAGGCAGCACATGCGGGTTTCTGGTGTGGCTGATGTGGCTACAGGGAGAGTTCTTGTGCTTTCTAATTTGTAAAACATTTTCTGAGCCCAGTTGCTGCTTTGTTTTGTCGAGATATAATCTCAACAGAGTAGATTCATTAACAGCTAAATTATATCCTTTCTCTGGTTACCTTTAAGTTCTTTTGCTCTGATACAACCCAAATGTGACACACAGGTGACTTTGGTAGATTCTGTCATAGATGATTTTTTTTCATTCTAGTAAGGACACTTTATTTTAATTTTGGAATTATTTTAAACCTTACAATTATATTAATTGCTGGGCATGGTGGTGCACACCTGTAATCCCAGCACTCAGGAGGCTGAGGCAGGAGAATCACTGCAAGTTAGAGACCAGCCTGAGCTACCAAGTGAGTTCAAGACCAGTTTGAATTGCATAATGAAGTCCTGTCTTAAAAGAGACAAAAAAAAGTTAATAATTCTAGAACCAAATACAATTGGATATACTCCTAAAATTCAGTGAAGGTAACCTAGTATCATACTAGTTAGAATATAGGTTACCAGCAGCTATAGCAGAGAGTTCCAAAGTTGCTCAGCAAGGTTGAAACTGATTTGCGTCAGTCGCAGCATGGACAGGTGGTCTTGAATGGGGGCATCTCTGTGCCCCAGGGCAGGCAGCTGTACCATCTCCAGTGTGTGACTAGGACAGCTGCTGCCTCGAACAGCAAGAAGCAAGGGAGGATACATTGGAAAGCAAAAACTAAAAAAAATAATCTGGAATCTGCACACTTCCTTCTACTCGTATCTCGTTGGCCGGAAATTGATCATCTGGCAATGGCTGGCCACTGGGAAAGCGGTCAGTCTCTGTTGGGCAGGCATTTGTTCAGTATGGATGAGATGGTGCCTGTTACTAAGGCCAGGAGGGGGTGTGGATTCCGGAATGGATCACCAGCCTTTGCCATAGTCCTCCTGCTGCTCTCTTAGCATTTCACACTCACCTGTCCAAAACTGAACTCCCCAACTCTGTATCTATCTCCTGCTTCTTTCCAGCCTCTTTGACCTCATCTCCAGGTCAGTAAGTCCTACAAACTCTTTCTTAAATCCATGTATTTCCTTCTTTTCCCGACATGCCTCAATCCTGTTATTTTCATCTGGTTTCTCTTCAGCCCCACCCACTCTAATAATCTGTGGAAAGCATGTGCTTCTGGTGCTTTGATGGCTCCCACTTCTCTCAGCACCAGCCTGAGTGACTTAGATTGGCTGCCACAGCCTGTGACAATCTAGCCCCATTTTCTCTCCATCTTCATTTCCCCACTATCTAGCAAACAGATCTCAAATGACTTGAACGTGTCTCTGCCTCTCCCCATGCCCAAGAGTCTGCGCTCGTGCTGCGTTTAGGGTCTACCTTGTGTTGGGTCTCTTCCTGAATGTGTCAACAGTGAACACTGTGTGTAAGCTCACTGGGAGCAGGTGCTGTGTCCTGGCATGCAACACATGCGCAGTGGGTAAATACTTTGTAAACAACCAGTGGCTTACTTACAATGCAACAAAGAGATGGGTGCCCCCAGTAGAGCAGGCTTTAGTGGGTACTGGTCCTTTGGTGGAGTCTTTTGCACTTGTACCTTGCTAGCAAGCTGAGCGGTTTACTTTGTGTGGATTCAGTCAGCTTAAACTCTGTCTCTACTGTCTGTCTGTGGCAAACAGTCTTAGGCAGTTGCTGCCTCCTCCAGGAAGCCTGCCTTGTCTTCTGCACCTCTGTCAGTGTATTGGGTCTCTTGTCTTATGTCTTTATGTTTTTATTAAGGCTTATAAACAATATAGCTAATGGACTCGTTATGATTCTTCCCCCTAAATAGTGAATCATAGGCTACTGCAAGACTGGTTTCTAGCTGTGCCTTTAAAATACTTACCACTGTCCTGTACAAATGCCCCCCCAAATGTTAAGTTGTTTCAGCCTCTTATAACTATAAATAAGCTAATCTTTAGAAAAGGATACTCATTCAGATATCAGTGAAAATGGGACAGTGTTGTGGGGAATCATGGCATGGTATAGTGTGGGTCACATCGGTGAAGGATTATCGAGTTCTTTCAGTGTCCCTCCCTGTCTTGTACTTGTAGTGTTCAATGCCATGGTGACCAAGACAGACCCATCCTCCCCCCAGACTCGCGTACAGTGTCCTGCTGGCCCAGGCTGCATCTCGGTGCCCCTCACAGCACTGCAGCCTGGGCATGTGTCTAGCTCACAAAGCTCCGGGCTGCTCCAGGGTAAACTGGGGCTGAGGGTTCTGCCGGGGTCGGGGAAGGCAGCTGTGTTTGTCTGGCACCTCCTGGGTGGAGTACTGATGGTTCTCACCAGGCTGGCTGACCAGACTCAAAAATGGCGAGAAAAATATAGGGCAGTGATTATTTGGAGAAACTATTAATTTGACTTTAAGTCTTTGTTTAGCTGTTACTTTACTTTTATAAGTAAGGGAAATCCTGACACCATTTTGTTGAACTGTACATCACCACTGCAAAAAGCTCATTGAGCAGATGTTAGGTATTAGCAGAACAAAACAGCAAGAATTTGAGGGAGCTATTGAACAAGTATTTTAATTCTGTGTTTTTATACAGTATGAAATGTTTACCTACATGATTTTATTGACTTTTTAATTTAAAAAAAAAAGACCAAAATAAATAGTTTGCTAACTTTTCCATGAATGTCCTCAGATAAGAGCTGGGAAACTAAGTAAATGTTTGCTTGTTTCTATATAAAATCATCCATGGTTCTGTAGAGTGGGAATCTCAGCCTGCTACCTAAAGCACAAAAAAAAACTTCCAGTTTATACTTGTACATACATAAATAAACTCTGTAGTGTTGTTATTTGGTACTGTGGGGACGCAGCAGAGTTTGTGGGGTGCAAGGGATGCAGTCCATCTCCATACCTACCCTCATGAAACAGGGTCCTGTCTGTGGTATGCAGTGCACACACCAGTGTCGCCAATCCTCACGGCCTGTCATTCTGGCATATGAATGTTACCTTCTAGTTTAGCACTTTCACCTGAATCTGTGCATGTAGTAGGAGACTGGTCTGTTTGCTTTTCTTTAGAAATTCTGGAGGTAATCATTCTGAAATAATGCCCCCAGCTCAGGTTGAGATTGCTAGACTTAAGCTGCTCCCATAGGAAGCAAACTGCTGGGAAATATTTAGTGGCATGGCTAGTAATGATGTGTAAATTCTTTTCTCTGAAAAATGTTTTTTTTCTAATCCAGCCCCTTAATGTGATCTTGCTGGGCCTCAAAATCCCTTCCTTTCATAATGATCTTGTGCTACTGAAATGTCTTTGTGTTTTCATGTCTTGCTTAAGTTCAGAACTTGGTCAAACCAAGTTTATGAACTTAGAACCACATTGTCTTCCAGCGCAATAAATTTGTGAGCTGTGCATGGATATTTCTGTAAGCATGCATGTTCATCTGTTTCTCTTTTAAGGAGTCTTGTCAGCGGTGCCAGCTCTTGGGGATATTGTGTGACACTGCATCATGAGTGACAGTAAATGTGATAGTCAGTTTTACAGTGTGCAAGTGGCAGACTCAACTTTCACTGTCCTAAAACGTTACCAGCAGTTGAAACCAATTGGCTCTGGAGCCCAAGGAATTGTTTGGTAAGTATGATCTGTTTTAATACTGTGGGTTGAGTTTTTGCTGTAGTAAAAGGTAAAACTAAATCATCAGAATTTAGAAACACTAATGATAACAATACTGTTATAGGCTTATGAGCTAAATTGATTACCTCTTGCTGTAGTTATATGTAGTCAGATTGTAGGATACAAACCCAAATTCTCAGAAAGCTGCATAAATTTAAATAGGTTAGCAGTTTTTCTCAGTTTCTTTTTTCCTTTTTTTCCATTGCTCCTATCATTATGGTATCAGCATAGTAGGTATAACAGTGAGGTGTAATGGAAGTTTGGAATTTTATTCATTTCTTCATCATGGCCACCTTTCCCCCTCCCCCTTTTATTCCCAATCACTCCTGTTCATTTCTAGGCACCATCATTGCAGTGCCTTGCCATTCATTGGCAGGACGAGGCCAGTCAGTATCATTGTGACAGCATGGATTAACCAGGAAGGGATGCGTGTGAGGGGTTGGGCTGGCCGCCTTCCTTGGTGTCTTTCTTCAACTGTGTGTCCAGCCCAGGACGTCAGAACCATTAGTCTGACCCTGAACCTTAGTCTCTTGCATGGTAAGACAGTCAGCTGCTGCGACATCACTGGCCAGCTAAAGGTAAAGTTCTTCACATGTTTTCTAGAGTACAGTTATCAACACTTCCTAAACTTTTGTCCCTTAGTTTTTCAGGCAGAACTTTTTTCCTTTCTATTTTTGGTCAGTAAAACCAAGATTATTTTTGCCTCTCAAAAACCTGATGAGGCTAAACATCTAATGTTCATGGCTGTAGGCAGAGGGGATTGAAGATAAAGAACTTCTCTGAGTATTCTAGCAGAGGAGTTTATGTTTTCATGTAGTAGAGAGGCTGAGCTTGGACAGTGTTTGAACTGACCCTGTGTTGCAGAGATCTGTGATTGGGCATCTGTTCTCTTGGGCCCAGGTGGTTGATGGCCCTGGGCGCTAAGAGGATTGAATCCAGAACATCTGAGGGAGGAGGGGCTATTCAGAAGGAATGCCCAACTCGTACCTAAAGTAGTGGAGATCTTAACTTCTGAATGACAGTATGTTAGGCTGAGTATCCCTGTCTGAAATGCTTAAGCATGTCTGCTTATTTCTGATTTCTGGTGTTTTTTTTTTTTTTATGTTTGTTTGTTTTTCAATTTTTAGAATATTTGCATAGACTTTATTACCAGTTGAGCATTCCAAAAATGTGAAATCTGAAATACTCCAAAATCTATTGATACATGGGGTTTTTTTGTTTTTCTTTTTGTTTTTGTTTTTGTTTTTGTACTGGGGATCAAACTTACAACCTCACGCCTGCCAGGCAGGTGCTTAAGCCACTGAGCTAAATCCCTGGCAGTACTCCAAAATCTAAAACTGTTTGAGCATATCAATACCCAAAAAGTTTTAGATTTAGGAGCACTGCAAATTTTGAATTTTTAGTTTAGGGATATTCAACTATTCTCAAATATGTTCTGCCAAGAGAAGTTTTCAAGTCAGTGGATGGTTCAAGCTTTAATGTTAATTAGAAGTTATGAACAATAGAACATTTTTTTGGTTTGTAATCCATCTCTTATTTGGAAGTGGATGATAATTTGACACAGATAATTTGAGGGGAAGGTAGAGAGAAAGGAGGAAGACAGAAAGAGAGGTTTTGAGGGAGTCTACATTATGGCTGTAGATAGGCAGCCACTTAACATATGGGTTTCATTTATCCCAATTGGCTTACCATTCACTTGTCTTTGAAAGTTATTAGTAATGCAAATACTGGAGATTGTCTAGGTACTGAGAGCTGTGCTATAACCCTGACTGTATGAATGATGCAGCTAAGGACTCGGAAGGCTCACTGAGTTTTCCATCTCATGGGGTATTAGGGGTAGGCCCAGGACCAAGCCCCATCTGTTGGTTTTTTGGGCCTTACTGTACTGAGGTAAAACGTGTTGATGACTTTGAACCACCAATACTTTTTGGTATAACTAGGATTCTGACCTAACATGTCTAGAACGTTAGCAGTAGTAAGTAAATATTAATTAAATACCTATTTGAAAAATCTGATTAGTTGTATTTATCCCCATAGGACAACAGGTACCTTCAAGCAGTTTTAACTACAGCTGTAACTGATACTTGCAGTTTTGGTATCCTCCTGTCTTATGTTCTGACTTGGAAAAGTAAAAACCTTAAAAGTGATTTTGGCTTCTTTTGCCCCTCTTTCTTTTTTGTATTCATCCTTTACCAGGTTTAAGACGTGAAGTGGGATTAGGGAAGCAATGTAGTGATGACACATTACTCTTTTTTTTTTCACATTACTCTTTTAAAACAAAAATCAAGTTACTTTTGCTAAAATAAACACAACAGTAGGTTAGCTACTATCTTGACAACAGGATTTGGGTTTTCTATGTATTGCTTATTAAAATATTGTCATTTTACCATTGTTGGATTATCCGAAACTTCCTTTTATCGTTAGTGTACATTACGGTCATCTGCCAGTGGATCAGTGACCCTTGGGGAGGCGTTAGCCTTGAGCGATGGCCCCTTCCCCCTGATGCCCACAGCCTAGCCCTGGACCTATGAGTCAGATGAGCCTTCCGGAGGTGAGGATTAGCCAGGATTAGCTGATGGGTCCAGTGTTGCTGAAAGTATTCTTTAAAAGCAGGCACAGGAAGGTCATAGTCAGAGAAGGAAATGTGGTAACAAGAGAAGTTTGGAGTGATGTGGGGCCAGAAGCCAAGGAATAGATGGAGCTGCTAACAGCTGGAAAAGGCAAGAGTGTGAATTCTCCTGTAGAGCCTCCCAAGGGGGCATAGTCTGGTCGCCTTGATTTTAGTCCTGTGAGACACACTTTGGACTCCTGACCTCTAGAACTAGAGGATAATAAATGTGTGTTGTTTGCAACCAATAATTTGTTTTAACTTACTACAGTAACATTAGGAAACTAATTCAGGGGCATGTTTTATTATTATTTTTGTATTTTTGAGAAATATACTAGCAGTAATAAATGGTTTATAAATTGTTTAGTTTTATATTAAATTAGAGTATTGTGAAGATACAGGGACAGGGACTCAAAAACCAAAGTGCATGTTAGACCAGGGACTTGGACAAAATTAAGAAGAACTGGAACCAGAATAAAATATTCTGACCTCCAGTTTTTTTTTGTTTTGTTTTGTTTTTTGTTTTGTTTTGTTTTTTAGGGCTGGGTATTGAGCATAGGGCCACACATATGCTAGGCAAGGGCTGCAAGCCCAAATCCTGACCCCTAGTTTTGAATTGCTTTTATAGTTGTCATTGATTTATTTCTAGTTTTTTCACTAGATGTTAGTGAAATTTATTAGGAAATAAGTTTTTAAATGTTTATCATTTTCAAATATTCATAAAAATCAAGTAAGTTATGTAGTAATATTAATTGCAAGATTTAGTAGGGAAATCTGTGTATGCTTTCTTTCGCCTTCTAAAATCTCAAGTTCAACCAAAATAGGAAATATTTTATAACACAGTTCTACAAAATATTTGACTTTTTTTAAAAAGTGTTTAATATTAGGTCTGGCAAAATTTAGAAGTAATGATTACTACCTTAACATGAAATAATTGGTATAGCTTTTACTGCTTTTTTCCTCTAGTTTTCTATAAGCATGAACATTGGTCTATTCCTAAATTGTTTTATTTTCACTATATTAATATAAATAAAGTTCACAACAAAAGTTCTGCTGTAAGAACAGTGTGTGGTAAAAGGCATAGGTGGCTCTGACCTGGGGATCTGAGTTCTGAGTCCAGCTCTAACCCTTACCAGCCACTGTTTCTATGACTTTGACACCTACTGTGTCTTCCTGGGTCTTCATATTTTCACCTCTAAAAGGTAGTTTAGAACTTCTGACTTAAGATGATAAATCAAGCACCTAGCTTGATAAGATAGAAGAGCAGAAGTGAAAATAAGTAGGTGAGTCATTTGCAATAAGAGAGAGACCAGTCAGATGCCCACCTGGCCACACCCTTTGCAGGGACTTAGCTAAGGAGGGTGTGAAGCCTCAGTTATGCCATATGTTGATCACCACAGAACTACCGATGAGGGCCCAGTGCTTCCCAGTCTTGGTGCACAGATGGAGCAGCCTGTGACTTACTCTGTCTGTTCCACTTACTTGCACATTCATTCAGCAGGCACTCAGAGGTTAAACGTTCCAACGCCCTTCCCTTGAGGGTGGTCCTGACTAATGAGAGGCGATCAGACTCTCCTTCTGCTTGAGTTGAGCAGGACTGACAGACTAACTGTGGTGCCCTTGGGGGTCTTACCAGAATCAAGCAGGCAGGCAGACAGACAGACTGCATTCTCCTCTCTTTGGGGTCCACTGTGAGCCACTTAAGCAAGGAGCCAAGAATCCTCCTCCAGACCCCCAAGGGGACTCGAGATATCTCGAGGGCTCACCTTCCCATTGGGACCTGGGGTGGTCCTTGCTCCATCTGTGAGGGCCACAGTCTGTGACCAAAGAGGTCAGCACACCAGATGCAATGGCAAGCAGAAACACCAAAACAACACCCAGGATTTGGAGGCAGATTTATTTAATGTCGAATGAGCACTGACAGGGAATCAGTTTTCCCTCAAAATGTCAAGCCCTGAAGGCTCAGGGAGGGAGGTTTTAATGGGATTGCATGCAAGAAGCAGAGTATTTACTTGGCTGTCTTTGATTGGTTCTTACAGTATGCATCATAGTGAGCAGCTATGCATCAGTGACCAGCGGTTTCTAGGAGACAGTAACAGGAACTGTAATAGGAACTATTACCTGAGCAACTAACTGACTCACTGGGGGGCATTTTCTGATATAATAGAACCTAAAGAGTAGAACTGCAGAGAGGCAGTGAAATATAAATGACAAGTACAAAGAATAAAGATGACATGGGCAGCTAAAACTAGGGATGTTAATTTAAAATGTATCTATGAAATAACTGCCAGTTTCCCCATGCTCAGCATTTGTTCTAGAGAGCTAGTAAGATGGTGAAGAATCACTGTGTTAGGGTCCAGGGAAGGACAGAAGGCTAGTGTAAGGAGCCCAGCATTTAGGGTTGTCTACCTTGAGGTTTTTTTTAATTCTAGAAGGAACAGCTGAGAGACTGAGCAGTTCTTTGGACTTCCTATGGTAAGGAAGTAGTGTTGGGATCCAGGACTCTTTAACAGGCCTGGCAAACTTCCTTTGCTTTGTATCAGGTCCACTAAAGGGCCATATCCTAGAAGTACATAAAGGGTAGAGAGGCAAGTCCGTGGAGGCACTGCCACTTGGCTTTAGATCACCATCTCATCTGCTGAATTTCTACAGAAGTGAACCTAGATTGTTAGGGCCCCTGTGACCATCAGAAGTAAATGTAAATTCCCTCTGGAATAAGATAGTATCATATTAGATATCGAGTTTTTTCTAGATAGCAGCTTTACAGGGCCCAACACGTGCAAAATAACCAGACACATGAGATAAGATAAAATGCAGCAGAAATAGCAGACAAAAGAAATACATCTGTAGGAGATATTGATGTTATTATGTCCACTTTTTTTGGTGGGGAGGAGTGGGCACCAGGGATCAAACTCACAACCTTGAGCCACTGAGCCAAACTCCCAGCCCTACGTTTTTGAGATAGGGTTACACTATTATGTCCACATTTTTAAAAAGCTATGATGGTGTTTTCAAGGTAGTTGTCTTAGTTACTTTTCACTTGTTGCCGAGACAAAATACCTGACACCCAAAATTAAGGAAAGAAAGGTTTATTTCTTACAGTTTCTCGGGAGTTTCAGCCCATACTTAAATGGCTCCAAGGCAGTGTGGCATGGCGCGGCTGCAGTTCATGGTGGCCGCAAGCTGCAAGGCGCACTGGTGAGAGAGAGGGTGGAAGCGTGGAAGAGCAGGCTGAAGCAAGCAAGAGGAAGACCTGCCTCATTTACACTGTATGTCGGCTCCACCCCTGGGTGGGTACAGCACTCACATTGCCAATCCCGGTGCTAGACAACAAAGCTAACACAAGCAAGCACCAGACTTAGCTCCATCAAAAGTATATGAGGACTTGGGCGGACATAGCATACCCAATACAGTAGTAAAAGGCAAGATGAAAAATGATGGTAGATAAATTAGAACTTTAAAAAAATAAACTAAATGGAAATTCTAGAACTAAGAACTATAGTGATTGAATTGCTAACTGAATGAGTTTGTCAGCATATTAAATATAATTGAAGAGAGAATTAGTGACCTGGGAAAATGTGCCAGCCCAAAATATCCAGAATGAAGCCCAGAGAGACCAAAAAAAAAAAAAAAAAAAAAAATATATATATATATATATATATATATATATACTAATACACCCTGTTCTATATATATAGAACAGGGTGTATTGGTTTTCTGTGACTGCATAACAAAGGAAAACAAGGGTAGTGGCTTAAAATAACCTGCTTTCATTATCGCATGAATCCGTAGGTCTGAAATGTGAGTGGGCTTGCCTATGTTGCCTGCAGAGCACCTCCCTATAGGCTGGAGTCCATGTGTTGGCTGGGCTGGGGCCATCTGTGGAGATTCTGGGAAAGAATCTGCTCCCAAGCTCATTCAGGCTGTGGTGGAATCGCCTTCTTTATAGCTGCAGGTTTGAGGTCCCCCGTTCCTTGCTTTCCTTCAGTGAGAGCCCATCTCTGCTCCTAGAGACTTTCTGCTTTCCTTCCAAGTGGCTCCATCTGTAGGGCAGCAGTGGCTTTCCCAGCACTCTTCATGAATCGGATCTGTTTTCTCCTTCTTGCCAGCCAGTACAGATTCTGCCTTTAAAAGTCTCTTATGAGTAGATTAGGTTCACCTGGATAGTCTCCCTTTTGCAAACAAGTATGTTTGGCCCTTTTGTAAGACACGAGGTCATGTATTAAAAATATTTAATTGCATTTTTTATGTCCTAGCAGCATATAGAAATGAAAATTCCATATCTAGATACAGCATTTCACACCTGTAGTTCTAGGTACATAGGAGGATGAAGCAGTAGGATAACTTGAGCAGTAGGCAACACAGCAAGACTCCATCTCAAAAAAAAAAAAAAAAACAGAAAAAAAAAGAGAGAGAGGCCAGGCATGGTGGTACATATCTGTAATCCCAGCACTCAGGAGACTGGGCCAGGAGGATTGCTGTGAGTTTGAGGCCAGCCTGGGTTACATAGTGAGTTCAAGACCAGCTGGTAATACACAGTGAGACCCCATCTCAAAAAGAAAGAGAATGAAAATTCTCAAAAGGTACCATTTCAAATCAGATAAAAATGTTCAATTATTACATTTGTGGGGGGAGACTAAGAAAATGTAAAAGCCTCCTGTAAAAAGCTAAAAAAAATTAGAAAAATAAACTTGAAAGTAGGATATATCATGTTCTTCAGTTACTGTAAGTACTATAAAGTTATGACTTAAAGTTTGCCTATAGACTGAAACCTAAATCTAAATAGCCTTTTTCAAAAAATAAATTAACAAACCGATTCTAAAATGTACATTTCAACATAAAGTTCCAGAATGGCCAAGCCACCCTTTAAGAAAAACAGAGAACTCGCTCTTCCAGCTATGAAGACTTCCCAGGAAGCCATGGTGATGATCTGTATGGGTTGGGCCTGACTAGAGACAACAGTCTGGGAATCCCATAATGAACCTGAAGCAGCACCCCATATAGATTGGCTTCTTCCTCTTCTTCCTCCTCCTTCCCTTCTTCCTCCTCCTCTTCCTTCTTCTCCGCTTTCCTCTTCCCCCTCCTCTTCCCCCACTTCTCCTCCTCTTGTGTGTATGTGTGTGCATATGTATGGTAGTATGGATTGCACCTATGGCTTTCACACTGAACTGTCTTTTTTTTTTTCTTTTCTTTTTTGAGTCAGGGTCTTACTAAGTTGTTAGGTTATCAAGGCTAGGTTTAAACTTGTGATCTTCTTGCCTCAGCCTCCCAGATGCTGGGATTGCAGGTATGTGCCACCATGGCTGACACAGAGCAGCTCCTGGTTCATGATGGTGGTGGCCTCACAGAGCAGTGGGAATGGGTGGTCTTTTATTAAATGCACTTAACATGGTCGTGGAAAGCAGTGATGTTTGACCCAGTGTGCACATTAGTACAAAAATCAATCTAGTTGAATTGTTCTAAATGTGTAAGGCAAAACAATAAAGCTACTTTAAGATAATATAGAAGGATGTTTTTCATGACCTTTAGAGTAAAGGATTTCTTTAAATAAGATGTTTTTAAAAAATGATGTATTTGTATTAAAATTAAGAACTTCTGCTTAAAAAATCAAGAATTTGAAAAGACAAGCATAGAATGTGAAAAGATACATGGGCCACCTGTCATATCTCGGGATTCTTCAGATCAAAAATATTTAGAAAAAATAACTGCATCTATACTAAATATGTACAGAGCTTTTATCTATTGTCAGTCCCTAAATAGTACATTACTACAACTATTTGCATGGCACTTGTATTAGGTATTACGAGAAGTGTAAAGATGATTTAAAATGTATAAGCAGATGTGCATATGTTATATGCAAACAGTGCATCACTTTATATAAAGAGTTTTATGTCTGTGGAGGTCCTGGGTCCAGTTTCCCATGGATACCAAGGAACAAGTATATAACAGGCAAAGGTCTCTTATTCAGAATATAAAGAGAATTCCTGTCAATAAGATACCAGAGACAACCAAATATAAAATAGTTACCACAAAAAGAGTTACCATCCAAATAACTAATAAACATAATTTATGCTTACTGTTGTAGTCAGGGGTTACAGGGAGAACAACAGCATACAGGACACGGAACTTGTAATACTGTTTTATGATGATCACCCAGAGTTAAACACAAGAAAGTGCAGGAAAATCTGTCCACAACACTAAGGCCCAGAATATTCAGCCAAGGGCCTGGATCCTACAGCAATGTCCTGCATGAGTCCAGCTGAAGACCCAGAGCCCATGACAATGCCTCCCACAAATCCAACTGGAGGTCTAAGAGCCCACAATAAGGACTCACACCAGTCCATTTTACGGATCTGCACTGGGAAGGCCAAAGGTCAGCGGTGGAAGCTAGAAAGTCTATGCCAGCGGGGTGAAGGAACTGTGCAGTAGGTTGAAGGTTCTGTACTGCAGTCGAGAAGTCATGCTCAAAATAAGGAGCAGGGCTTCCCTGAAGAGTACCACAGCCATCTTCAGTGGCAACGAGGTCCCAAGCTCCTCTGACAATGAGAACAGTTGAGTACAGGTCAGGAAGCCCAGCGTGACAAGCTTGTCTAGCACACATCTTCCCCTCTGGATCCAGGAAGCAATGCTCAATGTGAGGAGCAGAGCTCCCCCAAAGTGAACCACAGCCACTCTCAGCAACGAGGTCCCGAGATCCTCTGAAGATAATGGCCAAATCCATACTGGGGCAGCCAGCCTGACAAGCTCCTCCAGGAGAACCAGCGGCTCCAAACAGCAACACTTAAGAGAACCTACAACACCTCGCTCTTCTTCTCCATGTCTCTATTTACTCTGGCAACTTTCCTCAGGTGGGCCATCGACACTCCGCACCATGCAGATGTAATACAGCTGTTGTTAAGTTGACCACCAGTTTTTAATCCATAACACTATCATTATTAATCAGGAAAATGCAAATTAAAGTGATCTTACACAAACGAGTACTGCTGTGCAGTCAGCAGTGGTTAAATTGAACTGTTCATAATATCAAGTGTTGGTGAGGATATGCAACCACTCACACACAGTTCTCAGTGGTAAAGTGACCATGCACTGCTGGTGGACCTAGAACTTGACAGAATTGCTCTGGGTAATGGTTTGTGTATTATCTACTAAAATATATGCGCTTCTGCTCTTAGCTATCTACTCATCAGAAATAAATGTGTAGAGCCCACAGAGTCATGTACAAGAATAATTATGACTGTTTTTTGCAATCACGTGAAAACTAAAGACAGTGAAAATATCAACATTGTGTGTCATGCAAAGGAATATTATAACAGTGAGAGAATTAAAACTGCACAAATCCCCAGTACCAACAAGAAAAAAAGATAAAATAAAACTACATAGAATATGGATGAATCTCATAATGTTGTGTGAAAGAAGTCAGAAGATTTTAAAATCTAGGCACTACAAATGATAGGAGTTTCATATAAGGATACATGTTTAGCTAGTGAATGCAAAGAAATGATGATTATAATAATCAAAAGTAGTTATCCTTGGTGGACAGGAGGGTAGCATTTGGAAGAGGATGTAAGGGGAGGACCTTTGGGATGCTAAAGGAATATGGGTCTTTGTGATAAGTCATTGAGTTAAGGAAGACGAAACAAAGCACAGGAATGAACATCAGAGGTATAAACCTCACAAACAGCACTCAAAGCTGGAAGTCACTGGAACAATTCTCTGAAAGTTCTGAGAAAAAAGTTGATTTTCAACTTAGAAGACAAATTCTCAATCAAGGCTGAGGGCAGAGTAAAATCTTTTGAATCTTCCATGTACTCTCTGGGGAAAGTCCTTGAGGATGTAGTTCAGCTACAAAGTCTGGCCAGGCATGGTGGTTGTGTAATTCCAGCACTCAGGAGGCTGAGGCAGAAGGGTCAGCGCAAGTTTAAGGCCAGCCTGAGCTGCATAGCTAGTTCAAGTCCAGCCTGAACTACATGGCAAGGCCCTGTCTCCAAAAAGAAAAAGAAAAAAAAAGGACAATACAGGAATGTGTAATTCAAGAACACTGGAGGCCAATAAAAAGAAATCCCAGGGTAGTAGCTATGCAACAGGTTTAAAAAGAAGATCCAAGAAAAGTGACTTTTCAAAGAATGGGATAAATTGCAAAAAATAGGTAAGTGCTGGTGATGGGCTTAAAAGCATATATTTTTCTTAATAAAAGAATGTTTGTTAGAAACTTGCAGAAATGTTAGAAAGCTAGAAAAAATCATGGTCTAAACGGAAAACATTTAAAAGGACATGATGTTTAAGTAATTGATGGACTATAAGAAAAGAGAGCCCATTCTGGAAACATTCTCAATTTTTGTATGAGTGGGAGCAAAGGTCATGTGATTTTAGAAAAAGAGATGTGAAGCTGGGTATGGTGGTGCATGCCTTTAATCCCAGCACTTGGGAAGCTGAGGTATGCAGAGCTTTGTGAGTTCAAGGCCGGCTTGGGCTACAACACAAGTGCAAGGCCAGCCTGAGCTACGTAGTACCACCCTGCCTCAAAAAACTAGGACTGGGAATTTGGCTCAGTGGCTTAAGCACCTGCCTGGCAAGTGTGAGGTTGTGAGTTCAATCCCTGGTGCCGCAAAAAAAAAAAAAAAGAGATGTGATCCCAGCTATGGAACTAGGAAGATTAACATGTGCAGCTCCATACATAACCATTGTATTGGGTTTCAATTTTTAGACACATCCTAAAGAGAAACGCAAAAGGCTTTCTATAAATATAAAAATAAATGTTAGTAAACTTGACCATTTAAGGTAGAAGTTTGGAGAAAAAGGAGGATAGAGAGATGGAGGGAAAAGGAGGTGGAATATAATAATATCATTTTTTAGCCTCATAGTAGTCTGATATGATAGTCTCATTCCTCATACTGGGGAATCAAGAGGTTCTTTTAAAAGTTGACCAAACGAGTTTAGGCACATTATTTAAAGTTACATAGGTAATCAGAGAAAAACCTAAAAATAACGTGAGAACAAACGTGGGTATTATTGGGCATTTCAATTAAGTGGCTAATCCTCATTTTTCATTGTGGAGAGTAAATAGTTCTTTCTAAAGTTAACAAATGAGTAAGTGACACTAAAAATACACTTTTTAGAGTTAAGTGATCATAGAAACCAAAACCATGAAGAACTGAAAGTCATTACTGCTGGAGTTGGGACCAGGAATGGCGAAGCATGTGTTCACTTAGATGCTTAGAATTCCATCTGGCTCATTTTGAACAAAACATAAACTGACAAATGAAAAGTACACATTTATCATGTGCTGTCTATTATTTTGAAATAAATACATATATACGTATATATGTATATACATACATTCTAGAATAGCTGAAGTTAATTTACATACTCAGTCCCCTCACTTTTTTGTGGTGAGTGTACTTAAAATTGATTCTTAGCAATTTTTAAGACTACAATACAGTGTTATTAACTGCAATTGCCATAGTAGAGCCCTTGAATTTTCTGATATCACATTTCTACTTAAAGTTTTGGACAAAAACCTTAAAACAAGATGTGTCCATTTTCGAACTGTTGAACCTTAGGAATATATAGACACAAATATATGCATGTGTTTATGTATGTTAATGACTTGTTTCACAAATACATTTATCTTCAATATTTTTTATTATGAGTGATACATTTGCATACAAGCATATGCATATATATGTATGTATGTAGACTGAACCAAATTAAAGAAAAGGCAAATGAGAAGTGCTATTTCTAATCATTCTTCACTGAAAACTACAGTGGGCAGCCTTCAATTTAAAAACCGTTGGATTAAGTTAGACTCGCTTGGCCAAAAAGTTGGGGTTTTTTGTTTTTTGGGGGGTTTTTTTATGCTAGGAATTAAACTCAGGATCTTGTGCTTGTCAGGCAGGTGTTGTGCCACTGAGCTATATTCCTGGTCCCAAAAAGCATTATTAATAAGAAAGACTTAGCCGGGCGTGGTGGCGCACGCCTTTAATCCCAGCACTCGGGAGGCTGAGGTAGGAGAAGCGTTGTGAGTTCGAGGCCGGCTTGGGCTACAACGCGAGCACAAGGCCGGCCTGAGCTACATAGTGCGACCCTGCCTCAAAAAACTAGGGCCGGGAGTTTGGCTATACGGCTTAAGTGCCTGATCTGGCAGGCACGAGGTTGTGAGTTCAATCCCCGGTGCCGCAAAAAAAAAAAAAAGAAAGAAAGACTTGCCAGGTATGGTGGTGCATACCTGTAATCCCAGCACTCAGGAGGCTGAGACAGGAGGATCACTGCAAGTTCAGGGCCAGCCTAAACCACATAGTGAGACTCTGTCTCCAAAAAAAAAAAAAAAAGTGTAACCAGTGTTGTAAACTTACAGAACAATTAAATGGATGCAATATTTAAAATGATGCCTACTTCTCAGGTGGTCTTTAGTAGCTTTAATCTGATGAGTAGTAAGCAAAAGATAAATGAATGATACTGTTAATGGTAGTTTGAAATCTGAAAATGTGTGGTCAGGCTACTCAATTTTTCATGTCTATTTTCTGGAGCAAAATGAATATCAAATTTTATGAGGGAAAATCTTATCAGATGCTGGAAACACAGTCTCTAGATTTTATTTTTACCATAGTAAGAGGTAGTATTAACAGCCTCTTAAAGGCGGTTGCTTACTTTAATGATTATAGTTGCTTACTTTAGGATTTTGTATTTTGAGCATTTACCTCGAGCTAAGATTTTCTCATCTTGGAAAAACACGTTCAATACACTTAAATTTTTTGTGTTATTTTCATAAATTCAACCATTTCTTCTAGCCCCAAAATGTATTCACGTTTTAATCAGTGATTACAGTGAATCTTTTCAGTGTCTTTACTTTTTTAAACTGACGATTTCATTCTTTCTGTGTGACACACTGTGTTAAATTACCTGGTTCTGAAAGTGATCGTCTCAGCTAGCACAGTACCGGTGCGGTTGTGAAGTCACTGGGCCCCTTGCTGGCTGGCTGTGTCTCGGCGCAGACTCTGCACTCTGCCCGGCTTTTCTATGTGCGAGTACTGCGCCTCTGCTGAAGCGAGCGTGGAGATGGTCCGTGTCCGTTTTTAAAAAGACAGCACATTTATTGCATAGTCTCCATTGCTGTTTTCCAAAGCCATTCTAATGGATTGCTTATTGTATTTCCTAATTATAGTGCTGCTTTTGATACAGTTCTTGGGATTAATGTTGCAGTCAAGAAACTAAGCCGTCCTTTTCAAAACCAAACTCATGCAAAAAGAGCTTATCGTGAACTTGTCCTCTTAAAATGTGTCAATCATAAAAATGTAAGTTATATGAAGTTTCCTCCATATACTTTTACGTTAACGAGGTGATGCTCTTCAGGGCCTTTTGATATACATTGAGTTCAGAACTGGGATAAACTAATGATAACAATGACTATTTATTTATTTGTTTATTTAGTGGTGCGGGGATTGAACTGAAGGCATTCACCTTGAGCTACATCCCTCTCACCCTTTTTTTTTTTTTTTTTTTTTTTGATTCCAGGAATTGAACTCAGGACCTTGCACTTGCCATCCCAACCTTTTTATATTTTATTCTTTTGTAATTTGAGATTAGGTCTCACCAAGTTGTCCAGACTGGGCTCAAATTTGATCCT
The DNA here is from genome assembly GCA_004363535.1 of Dasyprocta punctata. Classification (NCBI taxonomy): domain Eukaryota; kingdom Metazoa; phylum Chordata; class Mammalia; order Rodentia; family Dasyproctidae; genus Dasyprocta; species Dasyprocta punctata. The sequence goes on from RJWM01000677.1 coordinate 148,792, forward strand.
TTTGCCTCAGCCTCCCCAAATGTTGGGATTACAGGCATGTGCCACCATACCTGATTTATTGATAAAATTTTTAATTAATATTGGGGAAATCGAAGTTAGAAAGATGCTTCATGTTCCAGAGGAATTTAGGTCACTCAGTTAAGGTAGAAATGTTCATTTAATCCTGTGGCCATTTGGTTTCATTATTTCTGTTTTCATAAAATGAGAACAAAGGTTAACCTAATACATTGAGGAACAACTAAGTATTTTTTGGGAAAATGTTGTATTTATTGCTTTTGCCTTATATACATAAATCTCAGTTTTAATGAAATACATGTTATTAGATGATGTTCAAAATAGCGGTACTTGCTATTTCCATAGTAATATGTAACTAAATTTTTAGTAGAATTAATAATATGTCTCTAGAAAATTAAGTTGTTCTCAAGCATACCACATATCCTACTAGTGGTGTCTAAGCACAATTTAGATAACCTTGCCTTGTGATAAGGGTATCATAAAATATGAAATCTGGGCGAGGTTTTGGAAATCAACTCTCGAGGACACTGCCTCCTCGATTATACACAAACTATATATGGTTCACTTTTTTTAAACATTTGTGCTGGGTCTTTTTGAGATAGAGATATTATTATGAAACTGGTGGATTTGTTTTGAGTCTGTGGGTTGAGTTGGTTTAATTTCTCCAATGCATGCTTTATTTTACTTATTTAAATTTTTAGGTTATAAAAATATGATTTTTAAAAATTTAAACTGCATATCTAAGAAAGCAAAAATCCCTGAGTCCCACTACGAAGAGATCACTAACATTAACATTTTAGTGAGCATTTTTATGAATATTGTGCATATATAGATAAATAAAATCCATCGTCCTGCTTTTTCCTTGGTGGATCCTTTAATGATCATAGATACATTGTATCTTACTATTTGTGAAGTTGAATTTCCATGTGTTCATTAGTGATTTATTTTTACATTTATTGAGAATTTAGTTTTCATGATCTTGATCTTCCTTTTGAACTGTTGATCTCTTTATTATTTATTAGAAGTTTTTATATAGTAGAGCTATCAACCTTTTTATTTCACATTGTTTGTATTGCTTTGGACATATGATTTTCTTCTATGTTTTTGGTTTTCTTTTAATATAATCAAATACCCGAAGTTTCCTGTCATGCTGAGTTTTCAGTACCAGGATATTATATACATTTATCTCTATTCTAATGTTTTACAGCTTTATGTTTTAGGTTTAAAACTTTGTTTCATTTTCCATATATCCTGGCATAAGGTTGCAGTATGTATGCATCACTAATTTCTTCCTTGATAGCCAGTCATCCAGGTCTTATTCAGTGAGCAGTTATCTCCCCTGGTCATTTGAAATGACTGAGGACGTGTTTGATGCTTAAAGCAATGAGCCTCCTTTTTAACAATGATAAAGGCTAGGAAGGAGGTCGGCAGCCTGCTCAACTTTCTGAATCTTCTTTAAGTAAATGTGGTAATGCTGTGAGGCAATTTATTCTTGTAATACCAAGAAATACAAGTTTAGCTTTCATATTTCTAAACTTTTTTAGAAATTTATATATAATGTTCAAGTTTTCAAAGTTAACATATTAATTATTGTTTTTTAACTTATAATTTTTATTCTTTTACATTCAGAACCAGAAAGACATTGCATTTAAATTGTATAATAATAATCTAGCAAGGACATATAAAAGTGATTGATTAAAAATGCATCTTATTGTCAGTTGATGGTTAACTGTTTTTAAATGCCACATAATAGAATGTTCTGATAAAAGCCATAATGATAATAAATACTGAGCTCTGCTGTGATTTTTTTTCTAGTTTTGATACTTTTTAATGTTTGACTTAACTGTTAAAATCAAGACGAGTCATCTGACATACTAAAGCATAATTTTTCTTTTCAGATCATTAGTTTGTTGAATGTGTTTACACCACAAAAAACTCTAGAAGAATTTCAAGATGTGTAAGTATTATTTTTGTTCAGCAGTGTATTATGCATCAATGACAAAATTTAGAAAAGAAAGTAATTACTTTTCATACTTAGGAAACGTCGGTGGCCATGCATTTCTGATGGTATCATAGATACTTCTGTCTTGGGTGACAAGGCTCCCAGAAACAGGCAGCAGCACTCTGCTCCTCTGTGCATGCTGGGCTGCCCTCTCCCTGATGGTTGAGGGGACTTGAGCGACCTGGAGCAGACCATGGCCACCAGCGCTGTGCCCTGTTTTACTGAACTGTAAAGTACTGTGCTCCAGTGGCTTATAGCCAGGATCGCAGGGCTCAGGTGTTTTCAGCATTATTTAAGTAGTGATGTCATTATTAGATCATTAAATAGTGTGTATTTCCAGACTTTGTGGGTGGGGGGATACTGGAGATTAAACCCAGACCTTCTCACTCAGCTACATCCTAACCCCACCCCGGTCCCACTTTTTTATTTTTGAGACAAGGTCTTGCTAAGTTGCCCAGTCTGGGCTTGAACTTGTGGCCTTCTGGTATTACAAGCATATAACACCACATCCAGCTTATTTCTAGACTCTTAAGTAGAATTACTAAATAAGAGTAAAATGAAATATTAATATATCATAGTGACATGCAACACCCAGCTTCATCCTAAATTTACTGCTTTATTCAGTCATTCCACAAATATTTGATTGCTATGTGCTACATGTTCTCTTGGACTTGGCATATATTAGCAACCTCACAAGCAAAATTCTTTTTACTAAGGGATGGTAAACTCCCTTCTAGAGCCAGGGAAGATGACCAGTAAACTTAATATGTAAGGAAAATGGTAGTCTATTAAAATGTGTTTAGGAAATTTGAATTGGAAGTGCTGGGAGTTGAGATTCAGGCTGCAATGAATATAGTGATGTATGGGTCAGGGTTTTCTAGGGATGCAAATAGATATGTGAAAGGGAACTAGAAAAATTGACTCACATGACTATGGTGTCAAAGAAGTCCCAGGATGGGCCGTTTGCAGGCTGGAGTCCCTGGGATCCTATTAGCATGGCTTGGTCCATGTCCAAAGGCCACAGAACCAGGGAGGCCAGTGGTACGTCTTTGAGTCCGAGTCACAGGCCTGAGGACCCAGGGTGCTGCTGAGGTATAAGTTCTGGAATCCAAAAGTTAGAAAGCCTGGAGTTCTGCCCGGGCAGCAGAACAAGTTTGCCTCAGGGCCTTCTGCATGTGGTCTTGCGGCCCTGAGCAGGCTGGATATTGCCTGCCACACTAAGGGCAGATCTCCCTGCTTAGTGCATTCAGTGTCACAGGCCATCTTCTCTGGAGACGTCCCCCAGACAGTCTCCAAATAGTGCTCTACCAGGTTTTTAGGTACAGAATTCCTAATCTAGTTGAAATAATTCCTACACTGACTGTCACAGGGTAGTGAGGGAATGCCTGTTTGTTACATCTGAAGAAAGCCTGGAAGGAGGTGAGGGCTTTGGTCTTGCAGATAATTTGGATTGAGGTGGAATAAAAATCAGAGGAACAGATCTTGCCTGGTAAATGTCAAGACCATCAAGAGGCCGGTATGACTAGAAGAGGAGGAGGAGATGGTGAGCTCAGGAATGTGGTGTGCCAGACACCGCAGAAGCCTCTAGGCCACTAGAAGGATGCCCCTTTGTCTTCAGGCAAGTCAGGGTAGGATTTTCAGCAGAGCAGTGAGCTTGCCACTTTTACTTTACAGCAGTGCCTGGTGTCCGGGTTGAGATTCTGCCATAGGGAGGCCATTGCAGCTCACCTGAGAGATTTCGGTGGGTGATAGGGTGAGAGCAACAGACTGGACACCAGAGTTGTTTCAAATGTGGAGCCACAGTGTTTGCTGATAGCTCAGACGCCGTGTGAGAGACAGGAGTGAGAACCTTGCCCAGGTGATTGGCGCTATAGGAGGAAAGTGGCGAGAAGAGCAGAGTTGGGATAGGGAGCAGGTGGAATCTGGAGCTCAGTTTTAGATGTGGACTTGGAGGTGTCTGTTGGACATTCAGGTGGGAGTGTGAGGGGCAGAGAGATGAGTGAACATGGAGTTCAGGAGCAGTCCAGGCTGAAGTTAGGTACTTGGGAGTGTACGAGTGCTACTGAACGCCAAGAGACTGGAGAGCATGAAGAAAGTGAGTGTAGGGAGATGAGAGAGGAGGGCCAAGGGCTGGCCACTGGGCTGTCTAACAGGAAGAAAGGTCAGGGTGGCCACCAGGTTTGGCAGCATGGGCTTTATCAGTGGCCTTGAAGACACTTTCATCAGTGCTGGACCAAAAGCCTGATCAGCAAGGAATGAAGGGAAAATGGACAGGGTGGACATGTCGATATGAATACCTCTGTGGGGAGTTACACTTGCAAAAGAGCAGAAGTGGGGCAAGAGCTGATCAGGAAAGCAGGATCAAAAGTTTCGTTTCTCTTGTTGTATGATCGTTTTTTTAAAAATAGACTTTGGGAGCCATTTAGATTATAGCAGAATTCAGCAGAGGGTCCAGAGTTCCCATGTATTGCTGCACCTGCACACATAACATGTCACCACCCCACACAGATGTACATGCCCAAGGCTTAGGTGTTGGCTGAAGACTGGTGAGCCCTAGCAGCATGTTTACATTCTAGTAAGAATAATCAAGTAGCAAAATATCATAAGAAGTAGGGGACTTTGTATGAGATTCTATGTGCCATGATGTAAAAGCTGTTTTGTTTTTAATTTGGAAGACTTTAGCTGGTTTTTATATTCTTTGGAAACATTTTGTGAACTTCTGTTGCATTTGATTCTTTTCCAGATGCTTCATAAATACTTACAAAAAATAAGTTGTGTTTTCACATTAGTACTGCAGTGATCAGATAATAAGTTATTACTGTTTCATAGCAATTCTGGTTTAATAGCCAGTATGGAGTTTTGGATAATTTTCATAAACATGGCTGATTTTTTTGCTGTCCTCAGGTATTTGGTTATGGAATTAATGGATGCTAACTTATGTCAGGTTATTCATATGGAATTGGACCATGAAAGAATGTCCTACCTTCTTTATCAGATGCTCTGTGGTATTAAACATCTGCATTCAGCTGGTATAATTCATAGAGTAAGTAGTAACATCATAATTCTATTTTTAAAATAACTCATTTGGTTATCACAATCCACATGGTCCAACAAAAATGAATAAAAAATTTATCTTGGTTGAAAATCAAAATAAACTGAATCATGTTGTATTTCAAAATGCTGTTCAGATCTGAAAACGTCTGTGGTTGGTGCAGGCCCCTTGACAGCTGCAGAGGACCCAGGAGTGAGGGCGCGACTACACCCTCCTGCTTCTCAAACTGGTACTGCAGGGAAAGCCTTTTGTTATTTTTTAAGCTTTTCATGTTGAAGTACTGTAAACTTGACAGAAACTGCAAGAACAAGACAAAGAACTTTCAAATACCATTTACCCAGATTCATCCATTGTAAACATTTTTGCCATATTTGAGATCTTTTTCTAATAAACAGGGAATTTAGATTTGGGGTGAAGGAAAGTTGGAGGCCAAATCGTGTGATAGTGTTGCCTGAACGGTGATGAGGTAACGTTTAAGCGGGAGATACAATGTGATTCTCTAAGCTGGTTTTAATAGGTGGTTTTTATTGTATTTTGGCTTGTCCTGCTGGATAAGCAGAACATCAGGATGCAATTTTTTTAAACACCTAAAATGCTAAGGAAGACTAGATGTAGACATAATATAATTTAATTAGAAATATATATTCATAGTCTTTCCTGAGTTATATTATGCTAATTTTGTTGACAGACTGGACTTCATATTCGAACACTGAGATGTCTTCTTCGAACTAAAATCTGTGTGAGGAAAAGCCAAGGACAGTGAAGCCTGTTGAGATAGGAAGGGTAGATACCATGGTTTTGATTCATTCATATCTGTCAGGTGCCACGGGACGCGGCGTCCATCACAGTCACAGATATCACCTCGTGCAGGTCAGAGACCAGACGCCTGGCTGCTGAGCCTCACACCTGTGGTACTAGGCCAGAGTCAAGGCCATCGCATCCCCCAAGGGTAGCAGTGCTGAACCTGGGGCACGCGCGCCACAGCGGGTTGTTTGTCGTCACTGAAAGCTCTAAAGGGTTCGCCATCACTGTCCTCCCAGGGTCAGCTGACTGCTAAGCATCGGTTTGCTGACCAGTGTGTTGTTTAAAGTGTAGCCTTTGCTGCCACCTAGTGATCAGTTAAAGCGATGTCAGTTATGGAGGCAAATGTGTTTCAAAAATAGCTTTAGGCTCCTAAATTAAAAGTAGATGAATCATTCTATTTCTTTCTAAAATTTTGTTAGGCCTTTAAATAATATAAAGCATTCTTAATAGCTCTGTAATACATTTTTTAAGTCATGCTTTAGAATGATTTCTCAGATTCTTAGGCCCGATTAATTTGGAAGGGGAAATCATTTGCTCCTCCTCTTTGAGTCCAGGGGTCAGTGGGGAAGCATCTGCCGGCTGGAGGCCTTGTAGGAGCTGCAGCACATGTGCGTCCTGAGGGTCCCTGCTGTGGGCAGCAAGTCAAACAGGCCAAGAGAAGCATGCGGTCTGCCTTTGGACACCTGTGGAGACCCAAGGAGATGACCCTGTCACCTCTGCACTCTGTACATCCACTGGGCCTTGCCCTTCCTGTCCTTCTCCGGTGCTTTACACGTTCGCGTTTGCAGTGCACAGGTGTATCAGACAAAGGATGGCAGGTCCCTGCTGCCAGCCTGCCCCACCCGGCCTTAAAGTAACTGTTGAGCATGTTGACCATCTCGTGTGAGCTGGAGCACCATGCACAGAGATACACACCTATATTTTTGCTTATTAAAGTGGTTTCTCATTAAGCATAAATTTTAACTACTTAAAAAGTAGTTTTGTACTATAATCTCACCGCTTTTTATTTTATATAATTTACAAAGTTAGAGTAAAGGAAAACACCCTAGCCCCTCCTAGCACTTGGAGATGCCCAGTGATAGCAGTTTTGCGCATTTCTCTCCCAGTTACACTGACACAACTCTGTTCACTTGTCATGCCAGTGTATCCACTCCCATATTGAATTTCCCACTCCCTGACTTTCCTTCTAATGTGCCTTGTCTTTTTTTTCTCTCAGATTGTTTTCTTGTCTTAATAGGAAATATCTTCCTTTAAAAATGGTGTGTGGGGTAGAAAGTCTTCAGTGCCAGTGAAAGTCTTCAGAGGCCTCCAGTGCCTGAAACTGTCTTCTGGCCTCTCCTATGATTCACCATTTGGCTGAATATAGAATTCTTAGTTACAAATCAGTTGTCCTCAGAGTGGTGTGTGCAGTCAGTACCCCATCGTAGGGAGGCATCTGGTATAGCTCTGGAGCTTTCCAGTGCCATGCTACTGTCCTTCATGATGCCCTGGTTCTGGTTTTGTTCTAGTTTTATGTCTGGGAAAATCTGAAATCATTTCTTTATTCCTTTCCTTGATACTATTTTCTATTAACTGTGCTGGGCATATGGTCCTTCAATATAGAGATGTTAGAGTTAGAAATTTGCATTTTTTTCACCTGGCATGGCGGCTCACACCTGTAATCCCTTCACTCAGGAGGCTGAAGCAGGAGAATCATTTGCAAGTTCGAGACCAGCCTGGGCTCAAGGCCAGCCCAAACTGCATAGTGAGACCCTGTCTCAAAAAACCACACACACAAAAAAAAGTTTGCATTTTTTTAGAATGCCCTCTTCACTGTGTTCTTTATTTTTTCTTTGTGTGAAGCACAAGGTAGTTGAAACTCTCTTATCCTTGACAGTTTTTTCATAGCATTTTGTTCTTGTTGCATGGATGCATATCATCTCTGAAGGTACATTTTTTGACAGTTTTTTCACTCATGCATTGTTTCCCTCTTTCTGAGTTCCTTTTTTGGTCCCTCTCTGTCATGTGAAAGCTTTTTCCCCAAGTGTCTAGCCATCACTTGCCATCTAGTCGTGTTCACATCGAAGGCATTAGAAGTTCTAAGTGCATGGTTGGGAACTGTTGATGAGCAGGTCCCTCGAGGGTGGCAGGGAGCCATGCATGACACTGTCTGCAGGTCATTTCTCTGGGGGTCATGTAGGTTTTCTAGAAAATGTTTCCCAGTCTCCTGCGGAGGACGGAAGCATGGCTGCTGGTTTTTTACAGTTACATGGGTGGAGGCAGAACAGAGACTTTCACTGAAGATCCCTGTCTTTGGGGTAGGCTCCTCCCCTGTGTCCCTGTGCCTCACAGAGCAGCATATCGGCTAGGACTGTACCTGTGACCCCTGAGTGGGAAAACTCATTCTCTCCAGTTGATAGAACAGCTGAGGTGAGGAAGCAGCAGGTGCCTGTCTTTGGGGTGAATCCGGGAATGTGGGGCTTTCTGCCACTTCCATCCCCAGAGAGTGTGAGGTTTTCCATTGAGAGCATCCAGTGGTGAGTTAAATATGCAGATTAGAGCAAGTCAGAAGAGACAACACAGGCCTGGCTTCCTGAGCGAAGGTGGAAGGAGGCAGCATTGTGGGACACAGTGGCGCCCCAGGAAAGTTTTGGCCATACCATGGATCCTCACGTCACCACAGTAGACTCTGGTGTCTCATGGGAATGGCACTACCTCGGTCCACCTGCCTGCTCAGTTATCAGCTGAAACCCAGCAGGGGGAAGAGACTGTTATGACAGAGTGGTGGGTTCTGGAAGGAGCTGCCGAGGCTGTCTGTCTCTTGCACTTTTGTTGCAACCGAGAGCATTTCCATGCCCTCCACAATGCCCCTGGCCTGCACAGCTCTACTTCTCCACGTGGCTGAGCAGTCACTCTGCTTTGATTCCCAGGCTCCTCGTTTCCTCAAGGGAAGCTTAGAAGATGGAGATTGGTGGGAGGCGCCTGTCTCTGCAGTTCATTTCAGAGCCACACAAGTGCTCATTCTCTTCCTTCTTTATTATTCATTCCCTTAGTTATCCCTTGGCAAGTGTCCATGGCCTGTCTGGAGTTCAACCCAAACCTGAGTCCAGCAGCTTGCAGTGGGCCACATAGACCTCTCCCCAGCCCATGATTATATGGCTGGATCTGATGTACTTGGCAATCGGAATAACCCACACAGTAGTTCAATGGCCTGTGAGGTCAGGCTTCTAAAGTTGGGGAAGGCCACATGGAAACCTGATACTGACCTCAGTGTAATAAGTCACAAGCATTATGTACCAGGCGGGGGTGGAGGGACGGACGGGGAGATCAGTGCCAGCATTAAGGCCTCAAGGTTGCAGGGCAGTGGTCCCTTTCATGTTTCATTTTAATTCATCCATCCAGCCCTCAAAAGACCCTAGATGGCCCCTGAAGAATGACTGTGACTAGCACAGGCTTAATCATCCAGCCATCCTGGCTGCAGCTGCCTGCTGGGTGCATGCGTCGATAAAGCAGATTAGGAAAGCTGTGGGTCTGGATGTTGATTAAGCAAATGTTGATGCTGAGAGGGTCAGAAATCATTCACACTGGTGTAAGACAGATGGTGAAACTCCCTTGTAGTTTTACCTCAGGTGCAGTTAGCTTTCCCACCTGTCATGGTACGTTGGGAAGAGATGCACACAGACTCCATCTACTGCCTGACCCATCCAGGTGGAGGAGGCTTGGAGATGCCAGGGCCTTTGGCTTTCAGCTTCCACTCACATCCTGGATCCAGTCATCCTTGAAACACTTGGCTGTTCTCCTTTCCCAGCGTGTAGTCACCTGAGTAAATGGCCACAGGTACCAATGGGAGAACAGGGAAATGCAGACAGTGGATCCCGTCGTGATGACCAGGGCCCACCCTCCCAGGACACCTCTTCTGTCAGTGGCCTGAGTCTGGGCACTGAAGCAGCAGTGGGGTCAATCACAGTGACCACATTGAGCCCTCTGCTCCTCTGTTCTTGCCCTGACCTACAGATGCCATCCTCTAGTTGCTGTCTCACAGCCTCCTCTGGCTCAAGCCTGACCTGTAGATCAAGGGTCTTTTGTAACTTACATTTCTTTCTCTGTTTCTGATGGTTCTCAAGATTCGAAGAGGCAGAGTGTCTTTACTGGAACACTGGCTCACATACCATGTTGTGGGGCTGACTAGAGGGTCTGTGGTGCAGGCAGAGCCCTTAGAAGCCCCTGAGAGCTCGTTGCCCATTTCTCACTCTCGCAGTCCTGTTTGTGATGCCTTGCACAGAGGGAAAGACAGCTGTCTACATCACAGGCGTCCAAGTACCATGTTTTACTATCCTAGCTTTTCAGCAGTTGGCAGCAGAATGTGTCCTTCCAACAAAGTCAGCATGCACCCACAGCTTCCTCACTGGTGGCATGGTCTGGTGGTTGGCATGAGTTTTAATTCACTTGGGTTCATCAAGCTGATACCTGAAGGTGGTTTCTACTGTTACCCTTTGCCTTGGCAGAACCAGTGCTGCTGTGACCTTGTTCACGTGGCTGAGCTATGAGTTGTAGGTGAGCTTACAGCCAGAGACCTCTGTCGGTTCTCCATACCCTTGGGCTCTGTATCCACACATGCAGCCCACTGCAGACCAAAGATATTTGGAAAACAAAAATTGCATCTGAGGTGGATATGCATGAACTTCGTTGTTATTCCTTAAACAATATAGTACAACAACTATTTACATATCATTTGCATCATGCTAGATGTTACAAGTCATCTAGAAATGATTTAAAGTACACAGGAGGATTGCCACTTTGTATATGGGAACTGAGCCCCGTAGATTTTGGTATCCCTGGAGGTCTTGGAACCAAGACCATCCTCCACTGACAGTGAGAGATGCATGCATTTGCACTGTTCCATGAGCTAGACTAGAGGGACTGGACAGAGATTGTCATTGCATTTTTAAAAATTATATATTTACCATTTATATGTCACAAATCCAGGACGTTTAGAAAGCATTTAAGAGTATCAAAACATAGTTGTATTGCAACATAATTTTTATGTAGCATTCTGCTTGTCCTAATAACCTTCCAGCATCTCTGTCTCAAGGCATTCCTGCATACTGGAAAGTTTTTAAAGTTAGGTGCTGAGCAGTTTTATGCACCCTAACATTCACACTTAAAGTACCTCATGTTGTACCATGTGGTGGTGACCTGCCAGTTTGACATTGCAGCTGCATGTTTATACTCTTGGGTGAAGAAAAGATGTGGATCATTTCAAAGTCACAGTTTCTAGACTTTGCTGGCTGAACTCCCAGGCAGAAGTCAAATTCCTATGGCTCAGGCCAAAGGAGGGGTGTAGGGGACCAGCACAAAGAAAGCCCCTTATGCTATGAAGGCCAAGCAGAACTTGTGTTAAGGGACTAGAAGTACGATACAGCAGTGACATATGTATTCACTCTTTGAACATTTTGTTACATAGTGTGTGTTGTGTCAGGCAAGCTTCAAGTCCTGGGACACTGGGAACAGGAAGAGAGGTGGGAACCAGAAAAGGAGAGAGTCATTTCTTTTGTACTAAATCCAGGCTTGGCACCAGTACCAGGTGTGATGTGTTAGGGAGTAGTAAGTCCTTGTGAGGGGAAAAGAATTGAGATTAGCAGTCTTGGAATCCTCTTCCAAAGCAAGAAAGAGCTACAGCAAGATCCCAGGCCAGGGAATTCTAGACATGTGTGGCCAGTATGGTAGCTACTGGCCATGTGAGGTCTCTGAGTACTCAGGATGTGGCCACAATTGTAAAGTATACTCTACCCTCAGTACCATGAGTAAGCCAGCTCATTAATAAGTTTTATGTTGGTTACATTCTAAAAGGATAATCCCATGGATAGACTGGACTAGATAAAATACATTATTAAAATAAATTTCACCTGTTTCTTTTAACACCTTTTAACATGGCTTCTAGAAAATGTCAATTGCAGACATTGTTGGCTTTACCTTGCTGTTGAGCAGTGAGACCCTAGGCTGCTGAGTGTGGGGACCTTCGAGGGGGAGGAAGTGTTGGAAGAGCTGAAGCCAGACCAGTGTGAGGGCAGAGTGAGCAGTGGCTGGGAGGAAGGTGTGCACAGGCACCCTGCAGGCCAAGGCACTGTCCTCAGTGACTTCTGGCTCCCAGCCCAGGCCCTAGAATGGGACCTGAATTCTAAGATTAGGATTTTCCAAAACTGTTGCCAAATCCTGGGGTTCAGTTCTGGCAGACCTCCTCCCTACCTACTCACAAACTTCAGTAGTTGTCAGTTTTATACTCTGTTATTGTTCTGAAACTGTGCCTCTGGCATGCTTTGGTTCATTTTATTTAAAGATATTTTTTTTCCTAGGATTTGAAGCCTAGCAACATTGTAGTAAAATCAGATTGTACCCTTAAGATCCTTGACTTTGGTCTGGCCCGGACAGCATGTACCAACTTTATGATGACCCCCTATGTGGTAACGCGGTATTACCGGGCCCCTGAAGTCATCCTGGGCATGGGCTACAAAGAGAACGGTGAGTAGACAGAACTGCAAGAGCCTGTAGTGTTTAGTAGTAGCACTGGAGGTTGTCACTAGCTTTTGCACTGTGTGGAATACAGTGTGGGGACTATTGCACAGGTTATTATAATTCACAGATAAGAAATCATTCATTTTATATTCCCATTGATTAAAATCAGTCACTTTTGAACTTTTTAAATCAAAGTATAGCTTGCTTATGGAAGAGTGCACACACCTTAAGTGTGTCACTTGCCATGAGCGCACCCGCGTAGCCAGTGGTACCGGCACCTCCTTCTGGGCCCTCGCTGGGTCTCACCCCACAGGGTGACCACTTATTATTTCAACTTCTAGAGCTATAGAGTGGTTTTGGTAATCTTTTTAAATCGATATAAGTGGACTGATGCAACACATTGTCTTTCATAGAAAATTAGTGTTTTTTAGCATCAGAACTTCACTTACTCCGGCAATATCAAAGCATTTTGAAACTTAGCCTTTAATGAAGTTGTTGAAAAGAGCTATAACATTTACTTTGGGGAAAAAAAGAGTGGCAGTTTGCTTGAATCTTCTGCAATCAGTTTAGCTGTGAATTTATTTACCTTTTGAAACCTGTGCTCCTGCCCTGAGAGGTGTGTGCCCACGCTAAGGTAGCTCTGCCTGTGCTGGCCTCAGTGCAGAGTTCAGCCGGGCACCCCCGCCCCCGGAGGGTGGATGCCATGGGGCCCAGCCCAGCAAGCACACCTGGGTTCAGCCCACTCCCTGCACAATACTGCTGCCTCTCTAAGTGGCATTTTAAGAAGTAAGTATTCAGAAGCTGTGGCAGTGTCCCACTGAGGGGCTGCCGAAATGTACTGGGGCTGCCCTTGCTTGGGAGGGGGATTGGAGAAAGCAGCATGGGGCTCGCTAGCTGGTTTTTAATTACCTGGTGTTTGGTAGTGGACATCTGGTCCGTCGGGTGCATCATGGCAGAAATGGTCCTCCATAAAGTCCTGTTCCCAGGAAGAGACTGTATCCTTCACAGGGAGAGACCCAGCACTGGCCACAGAGGCTGAGGGGTGGGGAGAGACGTGACCCTGAAAACTTTGTATTTATAGGCATTTCTTGTGTTTGGTTTTTGTTCCTTTTTGTTTTTGTTTTTAAGCTGTAAAGTATTGGAATTTTGAGCACTGAAACCCTAGATTGCTGTAAACTGAAAGCTAAAATAGAGGTCAGCAATCATTTGTATCATGTAAAAAATTCACCCTGAGCTGGCAATTTATTTTTCCATATTTGTGTGTTTAGTACGCTGTTAGACCTCCTTTTTCCTCACTTTTGTTTTGTTCATGGCACTTCATAATTTTATCATTTCATTTTATTTTCAGTTGATATCTGGTCAGTGGGTTGCATCATGGGAGAGCTGGTGAAAGGTTGTGTGATATTCCAAGGCACTGACCGTATCCTTCCCCAGGACCTCGGCCCTGCCATGCTGTCCGTACCCAAGGCAGCTTGCTCCCCTGCTCACCTGGATGTGCAGAAGGAAAATACCGCACTGCCAAACAGTGTTCCAGGGGGCTGTGTGACGTTTGCTCAGTTAGTATCACGAACAAGTGGTTCACTCAACTACCTCTGACGATCTTGTTGAGACCTAAAGTTAAGTTAAATCAATTATGTTAGCTGTTAATTTTATCAAAAATACTGGACTTATAGAAGAAATTATTTACTCTTTGATAAGTGTGTTCTGATACTTAAATGAAAATACCATTTTATAATTTAAATCATTCTATTAGTTTAGGAAAGCTGCCATCTAAATGTGTTTGTATGATTTAATTAATGTATTTTATTTGTTATTGGTATATTTTATTTTTCCCCCAGAGTAAGAACTGAAATACTTTCCATGAGACCCACATGGAAATGGTTCAAATGAAAATTTTGTGAGGAACAATTTGTTACTCCACTGACATGTTATAGAATTTTTTTTTAAAGTTTGTGTCAAGGGTTATTTTGTGACACACTGGGAAAGTTAAATATAAAATGCAAAAAATTAACTCATGTCATGGTCAACAAATATATTGATGATGTAGTATAAAGATAGGATAGGTAACATAAAAGTACTAATGTTTTCTTTCCTCACAGTCATTCTTCCATCTTTAACATTTTACCCCAACATGGTTCGTCACATAAACCCCTTTTCATTTGTATTCTAACCTCTTACTATTTTCATTAGTCTTTGATTTTGTATTTTGTTATGAAAGTTTAAAATTTTCTTTATCTGTGGGTAGTTTGATGTTGCTTTTAAAGGAAATTGAGGTCTACAGTTAGTCCTTCATATAGTTTATGAAAATTTAGTTTTTACTATTTTATGAAGTCATTTTTCTTAAATTCTTCACAACACATAGAATGAAAATGTTTTACTGTTGTCATTTCACTTACTTTCCTTTACACTTTCCGTATCACAGATTTTATATATGTAAAGTTAAGTATAGCATTTTCTTTTGTCCTAATAAATTTTCTAGCGGTTTTCCATAGCCTTACCTCAGAGTCAGTTGTTTCAAAGTATAAATAAGGAGTCTTTATTTTGTAAAATACTCAGTTAAAAAGGGAAAACCTGGCGTACTCTAAAGGTTAATAATTTAGATATATCTAGTTAATGTTCAGTTTGCCTCAACACTAACTTGTTTTGTGACTTTTCTTATTAATTTAAAAATAAATATTTTTCCAAAAAGTACAAAAGTGAAAAATATGGGTACCTTTTGGTAATTTAATAATTTAAAATTCCTACTTTATCTAATATATTGTAACATCAGTAATTAATGATTTATATGTAAGATCACCTAATATTCTCAAAATTCACACAGAGACTAATATCATTTTCCAAAGAAAATTTTGACCACTTTTTCCAACATTACACTGAAACTTTGAAAGTTTCTAGAAATGAGACTGAGGTTCTCAGAGATTCCCTTAGATTGGGGCTTCTGGGTAGATAAAGGACTCCTGTCGCACTCTGGCCTGTGAGGAAGAGAAAACTTTAGCAAGGCTACCCCATGCCCAAGCGCAGACTTGCCCTGGATGGCTATGCGCTGTCTTTGAGAAACTCAAGGCCTCTCTGAACCTTGTAAAATGAGAGCCAGTGGTCCACCCCAGGATGGTGGGAGTCCAAGGACAGTAGCGTCTGCATGCACCCTGCTGACCACCAGGCCCCCCTCCTGCAGCTATAAGAACAGCCCCATTCCACCAGCCCAGCAGCAGTTACCAAGCACTAGCCCCTTTCTAGCCTGCTGGTCCCACTTGGGTTTTAAAAGGTTCACTGCACAGCTGTGGCCACGGCTGGGCAGAAGCAGGGGCCTCTGTAGTCCAGTGGGAGATGGCAGAGGCTCATTCCAGGGTGGGAGGAACTCAGGTGGGGAGCATGGCCTGAACTTTGTTTCTGCAGGGAGCCTCTGGGGATCTGGAGACATCCCTTAGTACAGATGCCAAGTGTAAAATTCAGGAAAGAGGCTGGGATAGAGCAGTGAGTGTGGGGTCATTGATCTGTCAATAGCATTGAATCTTGAAGCTGGTCGTGAGTGCCTGAACAGACAGAAAGGGACCAAGGACTGAGACGAGGGCTGAGCAGTGACCGTCAGATGTAGTGGCACCTGGCAGTCTAGACAGGCAGTTTTCTTGGAGCTATGGGGAGAAAGTCCAGTCAGAGTCTGTTGAGGAGAGAATGAGAGAGTGGGAATTAGAGATACAAGTATAGTTCACCCTTTGCAGGACTTTTCCTGTGAACAGAAGCAATGGAGTGATACCCAGTGGGGTTGAGAGTCGTCAAAGGCAGGTGGTTGGTGTGCTGGCACAGGGGAAGAAGGCACTATGAAGGCTGCTGGAGCATTCTAGTGGAAAGCACAGTGCTGAGGCTCAAATCCCTGGTGGGGAGGGTGGAGCTGAGCCCAGGCAACACCAAGCCTGATGGAGCTCGGCGTGGCGTGCTGCAGGGTGTCCGTGGAGCTCCTCTCCAGTGAGGAGTCAGTGCCGGGAAGGAACGGTGAAAGTGTCTGAGGAGAGGTAGTTGTGGTTTAGGCTTCTCATGTTGCTAAATAGGTAAATGAAATGTATGCATCATTCTGATTTGGAAAAACTGAGGTCATATGTCTGGGCCCTAGGAGATTTCACAGGGACGTAAGTTCATTTTTCTAAGATGTGCCTCAGTCACTTCTTTCAGCAGCTGTTTGCATGATTTTTTTCCAGCCTACATTATTTCATGTAGCTGTTCATCGTTGCAGTATCACTTTCCACTGTTACCCCAATTGTGTCAAGCCTTATTGTGTAAGCCAGGCAGAGGTGGTATTATTGCCATTGTACAAAGAGGAAGTTGCCCCCAAGAAAGATTGATTTCTCTGCACCTTGGGAGTGGTTTGCATAGAATTCAAACCCAGCTCGTGCTTTCAAAAGGAAATAAAATACGTTATGGATATCATAGGGATGGTTGGAAAGAGTCAGAGCCAAGTGAAAACAGAATAGCATCAAAGCTGTCATTGCTTAGTCAAATGCTGGTTTTAGGAAGGAGTGTGGTGCTGTGAGAGAGGAGTAGGCCAAAGAAGAGAAAGGCCAGAGCCCTGGTTCCTGCCCCTTCCCTCACTGTGCCATACCTGGCCAGGTGGGCCAACTATGAAATTAAGAGGTTATGTAGTTCTCTTGCGTTTTTCTGTCTTTTACAGAGTTGTGAATCTTTAGTAGCTTTAGTTGGGAAATTGATTTCAATTTGCTTTAAAAAATGTTTATTTTATTTCACATTTAATCATTTCTCTCATAAGTTTATTGTTGTCATAATTTTAATTTGAACTAGAAGGGGAAGGTATATAGACCTCATTGTGCTGATTTAATAAACTTTGGCTATAGTTTATGAAGATACAGAGTCTAACAGTTTTAAAAAGTTGTCTAGCTGCACACCTGTAGTCCCTGCACTAGGGAGGCTGGGGCAGGATGATTGCTGTCAGTGCAGGGCCAACCTGGGCTATATAGTGAGCTCAAGACCATCCTGAACTACACAGTGAGACCTTGCCTCAAAAAAAAAAAATTCTAACTTGGAAACCCAAACCTTATTTAAATAATATTTCAAAATGCTATTGCTGACCCAGTGGGTTGGGTCACTTATTTATCCATAAGTATAAACATAATTTTTCTTCAAATGATGCTATTTTATGTAACATGAATACAAGGCATTTCAGTTGTATTTTCCTCAAGAGAACTCTTAGATATTGATCAGTGGAATAAAGTTATTGAGCAGCTGGGAACACCGTCAGCAGAGTTCATGAAAAAACTTCAACCAACTGTGAGAAATTATGTAGAAAATCGACCAAAGTATCCTGGAATCAAATTTGAAGAACTTTTTCCAGATTGGATATTCCCATCAGAATCTGAACGAGACAAAATTAAAAGTAAGATATCCTTTTATTCTAACACTTGTTTTCATAATCCAGGTGACACTTCTTTTTTTATGTTTATATTCTAAAATTTATAAGCATTATAAAATAATTGAAGCCCTGAAATAAGGTCAGTTATAGGCTGCAAACTGAAGTATGAAGGCAGTCTAGAGAGAAAGCTTAAAATCTTGCCCTCAATGCAACAGCTTTAACTGAAGTCTTTGACCAAAACTGAAATACTCAGAGCAGTCCTGAAGATCTTATGTCACACTGTCAGCAATTAAAATTTTTTAAAATTTCAGGTATAAAGAACACTTGAATAAATATTCTAGAGTCAGGAATTATATGATGGTAGTTCAATAAAAAGTCCTCCCTACTTTTCCTCTGCACCCTTACTAAAATATCATTGCCTGATGAAAAGAATAAATTCATTTCCTCCCACATCAGGGTAAGCTGTGCCTTCATCAGAAAAACCCCAGACTTTCCTTTGTTGTGAAGTTAATTGCCAGGACCCAGCTAAGCCTCATATTTAACTAAGCTATTAAATTCGTTGGGGCTTTTTCCTAACTACTAATCTCTAGGTTTTAAAAAAAGAAGTGTATGTTGTCTACACTGTTTGCAGGTAAGAGGCAAAGAAGGGGCATCTGTGACGTGTGTTGCACCGTGGGGGTGTGAGATCATTGTGTGGTTTAGAAAGTCTGCTCTGATTTCATTTTCGTGTGACATGAAGTACTCCCCTGACACTTGGCAGCACCAGCCTGAGGCAGCACTTGGCCACTGCCTGTCATGGCTTCCCAGCCTCAGCCTCGACTGGACACTGGTCTGAGGCTGCCCAGTGCCTTCTGCCCATACGCCAGGGCCATGGTCTCCCGACTTCCCTCTCACGTGCAGGGCATAAAACCACAGTCAAAAGCCTGGTTTGTAGTTCGACTTTTTTCTTAAAAGTTGTTAAACTCTTGATCTGGAAACTATTCAAGTGTTTCCCCAAGTCAATTTGTCTTTGTTCTATTGGTGCTATCACATTTAGTTCTTTATGGAGTAGTTTTCTGTGTTTCGGATCAACAACATGCGTGTGTTAATCCAGTATTTGTTTTCACCTAGCAAGTCAAGCCAGAGATCTGTTATCAAAAATGTTAGTGATCGATCCCGACAAGCGAATCTCTGTGGACGAAGCCCTGCGTCACCCCTACATCACTGTGTGGTATGATCCTGCTGAAGCAGAAGCGGTGAGTGTGGATTTGGAAAAGCTTCATTTATCAGGCAGTGGTCACTTTCCTTGCTCTTCTGTCAGCCTTAATGGCTACATAGGAATAGCATGTTATAGATTTTAGGGCTTTTATGAAAAAGGCGAAGGGCTGAGACTGGGTGCCTAAACCACTGGAGGCTGAGGCAGTAGGATCACCATGAGTTTGAGGTCAGCTTGGGCTACATAAGTGAGTTCAAGGCCAGCCTGCACTACGTAGTGAGACCCTGTCTCAAACTGATAATAATAATGATGATAATAATTGCCATTATTTATGCAAATGCTGAGGTATAATAATTTGCTGAGTATCTATGAGCTTTGGCAATATCCTCTTGTGTAGGCCCCAAGCAGACAGGCTGAGCAGCTTGCTGAAAGTCACAGGTTTGTTTATCCTTCTCCAAGACATCCAGGCCTCCCATCCCCTTGCTGTGCCCGATGACCACTTGCTGAAGTGTGTGTGCTGGCCATGCCATGGGTGAAACTCATGTTATGTCTGAGTTACAGATTTAACCACCATTTTCAACATTGTTTGATATCAGAAGAGTGGGATTGATGAGCAACCTTTCTGAAAAGCCCGTTGATGAGCTGGGAGGTGGGTGTGGGAGTCCTGAGTGGAGAACTGAAGACGTAATGTGTGCCGTGATAAAAGACTGGACCGCACAGTTCTCACACAGTGCCTGCCTTAAGGGTCTCCAGGAGGCAGCCTGTGATTATTAATTTAGCAATTATGTTGGACAGATGTCTGTAGTGTCATGAGATTATGTGATTATTAAGATGATTAACACTAAAACTCTTTTGGGGGGTTAATTTTCACTTATTTTGATTCTCAAACTGGTATCTCAAACTGATATCATGTCACACTTATGATAAAAATCTTTAGTAAATCAAGTGTTAAGAACACTAAATCCATTAGTAAGTACACTAGAAATTTTCCAAGTAGTGTTACTTTTACTTCATGCTTCATTATTCTTTGAAATATTGACTTCACGTATCATTTAATTTTTAGCCACCACCTCAGATTTATGATGCCCAGTTGGAAGAAAGAGAACACGCAATTGAAGAGTGGAAAGGTGAAGGCATCTTGATTTGACCCTTCCTTAGGACACTGTTATAATCTTGGATAGCAGGGGCTCTTCGTTCCTTTAACACTGGCCCTTCCAGAATGGGTAGTAGACACTTGCCGTGCCCTTAGTTCTCTCACACCTGTCTAGTAGAGAGAAAACTGGAGGTAGCAGCATTAGAAAGGATCATGTCTGAATTCAGACTGTGCACTCCAGGGTGAAATATAAGAGCTTTTCACATGATTGGTAGCAAATTTGTTGTTCTTGTGATGAAAGTTGTGGAAAACTAAAATTGAAGAAGAGATAAGACTTAGGTGTGTGGATTCATTTCTGCCCAGTGTAGAGGAGCTTATAGCCCATATGCAGATACTGGTTCCATTTGGAGAACCACAAATAATCATGGAAAGAAACACATTCAGATAGATGGCTCTCAGATACTTAGTTCCTTAAAATGTTTCAGAGAGCCATTGTGTTTCTGTTTCTCTCTCTCCCTCTTTCTCTCTCTCTTTCTCTCTGTGTCTGTCTCTCGCTCTCTGTCTCTGTGCATATGTATGTGTGTGTGTGTGTGTGTGTGTAAAATTTCTATGTAGATTCAGAATAACCCTACATTTTTGGATAACTTAATAGTTTCATTGAAAGACTGGGGATGTAGCCCAGTGGTACAGCTCTTTCCTAGCATATGTGAGATCTTGGGTTCAATTCATAGCACTACAATAAAAAGGAAAGAAAAGATTTGGATCAAAATGCAGGTATTTTGGTCCAGGTAGATTCTAGTAATAACTTTGTTGTATATCATAATTTAAAATAACACATTACGGTGCCCTTGGTATGATTTCAGTTAGTTTGGGAGCAAAGTTTAGAGATGTAAAGAAACTGACCATGCATTTTAACTTATAATTCTGTTTGAAGAGTTAATTTACAAAGAAGTAATGGATTGGGAAGAAAGAAGCAAGAATGGTGTTGTAAAAGATCAACCTTCAGGTTAGTGATTGCTTTAATTGTGTGATTATATAATGTTTTCCTTGCTTATTTAACTTCTATAAATGGCAGTAGTATGTTAAATACCCGTATGGCCATCAGTGGATTTGAAATCTGTTTGTGTGAACTGGCCTCTCCTTTTTGGCTTGTGCTAGTAGTTTGGTGGTGGCAGCAGCTAACAGTTTACTGATCTTCCAGGAACTGAGCTAACTACATTTTAAACATTTTTGTTTCATCCTTGTAACAGCTGCTGTCACCTTCATTTATAGAAGAAGAAATTGAACTTAAAACCTTGCCAGTATACATGATCTTTTTTACACTGGTCCTAACCAGCTTTTGGGTTGTTTTTTAAACGTTAATACAAATCCAGGTAAAATGGAATTTAGTTTTCTGTTAAGAAAATTATTCATATAATTCTCCCATTTTTAAACTGAACCTACTCAGTGGTAGAAGCCCATGTCTAGATAACCATGTGATTGTGAGGGACAGTACTTTAGTATTAGTGGTACTAACCTCTATCCGTAGGTTGCTAAAGGAAACTCTTTAGTTATATTTATTTTCTTGCTCCCACTTGAAATCATATACACATAAAAACACAGAGCTTACTTATTAGTCTTTATTTTGTATTCAGCATGAATATGTGTCAAGCATTTGGAAATTATATAACTTTAGCAAGAATCTAGGTGCTTCTTTTAACCAAGTGCAAATTTAAAACTGCAAACATTAATCTGTGAGTGCTTAAAAGATTTACTTTTACTCAAACCAGACTAAAATGTAGAAATGAGATAGCTTCATTTGTCTTCAAAGATTAAAATGTCAGTTTTCTGACTTCATAAAACAAAAATTAAATGGATACGATGGCACTAATTTTTTTTCCTTTTTTTAGTATACAGTCTTTATTTCAGAAAGTATTTTCATCATAAAGTATTATTTTAAATGTTGAGACTTTTCCCCTAAATGTAGTGCTTATATAATAGTGAATATATCTGATGACACTTGAATCCTACTCAGCCTTAAGCTCCTTGCGATACTGTTAGGATAAATTCAGCAATGTCCTTTTAAGGCTTATTTGAAATCAGCAGGTATTTCTAAAAGTAATTAATCTGATTGTCCACAACACTTAGTCGCTGGGTACAGAAGGAATGCGCCATGGGAATAGATGATGATTTGCAGTGCTGGGTCTAAAGAAAGACTCAAGAAAGAGTTCCGGATACAAGTTAACTGACTTCTTGCTTATACTAATAGGACTAGGAGACTGCAAACCAACAGAGCCAAGAAGTGGCCGAAAGTCTTGTTACCTGAGTTTGCAGCCATGTCGTGCCTCAGATTTTATTCTATTTGGTTTTCTTAGCACAGATGCAGCAGTAAGTAGCAATGCCACGCCTTCTCAGTCGTCCTCTATCAATGACATTTCATCCATGTCCACTGAGCAGACACTGGCCTCAGACACAGACAGCAGTCTGGATGCCTCCACAGGACCCCTCGAAGGTTGTCGATGATCAGTTGAAAGAGCAAACTTGTTCTCAGCAAAGGAACTCTCGCTTCTGTGGTCCTGAAATGTGTGGGAGTTGATGGAACCCAATAGAAAAACCCGGTGTTCTGCATGTAAGAAACATGATGCCTTGCCCCTACTCAGTTCCAATAAGATTGCCTGCCTAGATTATAAAATGAAGCTGATTGTGTCTGAAGAGAAAAAGCGCAAGCCACACTTTAGAAATTTTGTTTAAGATCATTTCAGGTGAGCAATTAGAATAGATGAAGTTTTTACAGGTCGTGGTAATAGTGGTGACAGTTTCCCATCATCTGTAACTGTTGGGTCTTACATGCATGTGACCACAAATGCTTGCTTGGACTTGCCCACCTAGCACTTTGGAAATCAGTATTTAAATACCAAATAATATTCCAGGTAGTGTTGCTTCTAGAGTGATCTCTTTATTCTCTTAATTAATTTGTTGTCTGTTGAGAAAAAAATAGATTTATGTGTGTTAATTGGCCACCATCATATTATCATATCTTACCTTCTCTGATGGTATGATTTATTCTATCTTTTGTATTTCAGAAGGAATATAATTAAATCTATTTAATAAATAAAAATATAGCTTTTCTTAAATTTGTGATATTTTGAACTGAGAATTATCACTGCTAAAACATTTACATGGGCACTCTTTCCTCCGAATTGTCTGGGATGACTGTACATCAGCTTTATTGCAGGGTAACCTTTTTCAGTTCTGTTTCATGCTGCTTGAGAGGCATACACCTTTGAATTCCTGTGTACCTTATCTCTTTCTCTTTTTTTTTTTTTTTTTTTTTTTTTTTTTTTTTTTTTTTGGCTACTTCTGATTAATTTAAAATGCTACCTAGAACTTCACCTTCTTTACTAGACTTACAACGCCCCATCTCAGTCACATGCTGGCCAGTGCATTTCTCAATCTTTTGCTTGCTGTCAGAGTGGAGCTTTGTAAAATGGTCTCTCAGACCATTGCAGTCATTTTCCAAGTCAGTGCTTCCTCTGTCAGAGTCCAGCTGGTCCTTTGCTCACTCCTGTCATTCACAGTGAAATAGGGTGATTTCACAAAGCAGCATTTTCCTTTGCCAGCGTCGGATGCTGGCTCAGGTTTCCTTCTTCACTGAAAGAAGCCAGGTGTTCCAGGAAGCCAGACTGACTGAGAATGCCTGTTTGCAGCTTGTTTTCCATTTTAAAGAGGCATTTCTTTTTCTGAAGGAAAGCCAGGAATGTTCTGGGAAGCTCTTCAGAGGAATACAGGGGAAATGAAATACCCAAGAGAGGAGTGATTCATTGTTGAATGTTTTCTAATTTAAAACTGCTCACCTGAAATTGATACTTTCAGACTTCCTGATATGTAAATTATTCAAAATTCTTTAAGATACTGAGTATTGCATATTACTGCAGAGGTGGAGTTATGATCATCACATTTTGTGTATCTGTGCTCAGAATGTTATTTCTCTTGAGCTTACTTTGTTACCCATTCATATCTTGTGTTTAATCATTTTGGGAACTGTTTGGTCAGCATTCTATAGCCTGTGTCTTGAAGAGGAGCTTTGATAAGAAGGTTTATCATAAGCATATGATGTGAAGTAGATGATTCTCTCTGTACCAGTTGTATTTTAATGGTTGGTTTTACCACTGGAAACTGGAGCCCTTATTGAACGAAATTAATCTTGAAATGAGAAATAGTTTTATATTGTGTCATTTAGATCTTTCAAGTGCACAGTGGAAATGCTAACTTGGATGGAGGCAGAAGAAACGCCTCTTACATAGTTTTGGATTACTTAACTGGAGGCCTGCTGTTACAGTTAAGAAAGTTATCACTATACACATATAAACATCTTACAACGGCCTTCTCTCTCATACATGTTCTTTTAAAAGACTTCACTAAATCTATCTTTAAAAAGAAAAAGAGAAGAGAGCATTTAGACTGCGTTGTCTGCCCTATGGGGCAGAGGCCTGGCAGCTCCACCTTGCCCGGCCACGTCTGTGAGCAGAGCAGGAGCCCCAGCAGAGTGGCTTCTGCTCACCGATCTTCTGCACACCCGCAGACCCGTGTCACTGATGGAGCCGTGCCGGTGTGGACTTGTTCTCCTGCCAGGACCCTCTCCTATCGGGTGGAGGCTCCTCTGGCCAGGACAGGATCGAGCTCTGTAGCAATACCTCACCCCAGTTCAGGGCCCTCCTCCGGCACTAGACTAGCCAGGGTCCTGGGGAAGCGCAACAGTTTCAACCTGATCTCTGTGGGTAAGTGCCGATGTTGGATAAAGAACTGAAAAATGTGCTCAACTTTTTCATCTTTTCTATTTTATTTTTGTAATTTATATTGTACACAACCCTGGAAGTAACTATTTTGGACTTGTATTTTTATAAACCAGGTAATTTCTGATTATCCTGGAATTTGGCCTAGGTTTGTTTCTTTTGTTGGCTTAGTTTTCAGTCCAAAGGAGAGTGACTACCTCCCCTGGGTCTGGGTCTCAGTTTCACGTGCAACTTCCCAAGGGCAGGCAGAGTTCTGTCAGGGTAGGAGAAAGTCTAGAAACACTGGCTGCGCAATATCCAGCTGCTTTGGGCCTGGCGTTGGAGCCAGGCCTTATCTTTGGAACAGGAAACTCAGAGCCCCAGTGTTGAAAGGTGAAAGCCCTTGGCAGGGCCCCTTGCTGACACCCAGGGGCTCTATCTGAATCACTGAATGGGACATAGTTTAATCTGACTGAATGCTATGTACATCATGATAACAGTGTATAAGTTCATCTGGTTGATTTCTGATGTAACTCCTCTGGTATTTCATGCTGATAGTAAATACAGGTGTGACCTTTCAGATTGCATATCTCAAAAGTAACATTGCCTAATGTTTTATAATAAAATATATTATGTGTGTTTTGATTGGCAAAAAATAATACAGACTACATTTTAAAAGAGAAATATATATAGCATGTCTAATTTTTGTGTATTTTTAAGTGACAGTTGACTGTATCTTTCTACATCCCCATCTCTAATTAGACTTAACATGAACACGGGTAGATGTTGGAGTGTCAGTCAGTATGCACAAGTGTTTTCAAATTGAAAGGTAAGAACATGTCCCTATTCTCGTACTGCAAATATTCTGCAAATTCCTGAATCTTAAATTTGAAAGTAAAGGCAGTAAGTTTTGAATTCAAAAACATGAGAAGTACAAAATGGAATACTTACTGATGTCATTGTTTTTTCACAAGGCGGAACCAGGAAAATCTGCCCATCTGTCTTTACTCATATTACTTAAAATCATTGACAGTGATTGTGTGCTTATGGTTTTGTGCATGGGATGAGCTGCTTTTACCTTGCTTCTACTGTAGTTTTGAGCAATTCAGAATGTTTGACACTTAAATCAACTGGCACAGCAAGGCCCTCCATAGTTCATTTTCTTTTCTTTGCTTAAGAGAACTGGAACTATTTCAGATAGATGAGTGTCAGTTTTACTTTTAAAGGTCTTTAGAACACTCTTGACATCTGTCTGGATTCCATTTCTCTATGTTACCCCTCTCCCACCTTCAATGTATACAATACCCGAATACCTTTTATTTATTGACTACAGTGGTACATTTGGAGGGGTGGGGATTTGGGGACAAGGAGTGCTAATTTTCCAAAATAACATTGTAATGAGCTACTCAAGTGTTGCCCCAAAGATTTTGTGGAAAGCCATGTGAATTTAAGGTTGTGTCTTTTTGAGACAGGGTTTCACTGTGCAGTTCAGGCTGGCCTTGAACTCATTTGGTAGCCCAGGCTGGCATTGAACTTACAACGATCTCCTGACATGCACTACCACACCTGGCAACTGCTTGTTTTTATTCAGGAAAATCAGCAACAAAACCAGTAATAACAGTGAAAGAATATCAGTTGCATCTCCTTGCAGCTGAATATGACCATGATTTAAGAGGAATGAATCTGTCGCAGCTATTGGGTAGGAAATGGCCATACATCCTCAAGGCCCCACGACTGCCTGCTCCTCTGTGATTTGAAAAACCAAGGGTTTGGGGCCCTGGGGGTCATTGTGAGCCTGAGTGGTTGCTTCTTCATTTTCTTTGTCTGGGTATTTTGGAATGGGAATGAGGATTTGAAATCTTTTCACTAATCCCCACCACAGTACCTTGAGGATGCTGTGGCTCAAGAGAGGGGCATCCCTTGCCTGCCTGGGGAAGGGAGGTTTATTCTTGACTGCAGGCCTCTGTGTGTTCTCACCAGTCTTTCCTTACCATCTTCGATTCAAAGACACCTTTGAGAATCCATTGGAAACTTCTCCCTAGAAAAACAGCACGAGCCCAAATCTTGGCAGACTTTCTGCAGAATCCTGGGCCCCAGTAGATCCCACATTAAGAGCCTCCTCTAGATGCAGCTTCAGATACTTCATGCTCTCTAGCAATACCTATAGGAGCACTTTGCCACCCTCTCTCTCCCCAGCTCCAGCACTGTAACACTCAGGTCTTGAGTGTAAATACAGAAATCATCACTCTTGGGTTGTACTGCTAGTCAGTATTCTTATGTGACGTTGGAAGGAATATAGGGACTTGGTTCCAGTGAAATGACTCTTGCCACCATCCACCAAGATCTCACTGTGTATGTAGTCAGGCCAGCCCTGGACTCACTACATTAAGCTCTAGAAGGACATCAACTTTGCTGATGAGGTTGGAGATGAGATGAGGAGAGAAACCAGAGGGATGGGTAAGCAGGCTGCAGACTCAGGCCTGGTGTTGG
The DNA here is from genome assembly GCA_004363535.1 of Dasyprocta punctata. Lineage (NCBI taxonomy): Eukaryota > Metazoa > Chordata > Mammalia > Rodentia > Dasyproctidae > Dasyprocta > Dasyprocta punctata. Next base: position 176,045 of record RJWM01000677.1, read on the forward strand.
AGATTCAGAGAGATAGATACCTAACATTTCAAGAAACTGATAAAATTGATAGAGAAATTAAAATTCTTTACTTGACCTAAAAGGAAATTCAGTCAGGAAAATGGAAGAAAAAGAAAATACGATGAATAGAAAAATGAAGTAAAAGCATAGTTAAGTGCTACTATACCAATAATTAAAATAGATGTAAATAATTTATCAAATAGATTTAGACTTATCAAACAAATATAAAAGTACACTTTGAAATCTGAATGCAATCCTCTGAAAAACTGACAAGTCAAACCAACAAGGTGAAAAGTGAACAAAGGTCTAGAAGAGTGGAATACCATAGTTATTTACCTGGGTTCACAGGGAATATCACATCCAACAGGAAAGTTACTTTTGATCACACCTGGAATTGCAAGGAAAGCCAACTATGTACCATAGAGGAAACCTCAGTAAATTCCAAAATCAACATCACAGGACTTGTTTTTCTATAATAATGTAATAGAATTAAGAATAAATTTGAAAAGATCTTACACCTGGACATTGAACAATACATCATAACCAAACTAAGTAAAAGGAAATCGTGAAGAAAAATAAGAAATTCTTAACAGTGCATAGCCTCAACATGGAGCACCAAATTTCGTAGGACCCAGCTAGAGCTTACATACTTTTATCACAAACAAGACTGATTTCAAAAAATGAGTTAGAAAAACAAAAAATTAGTTGAGCATTCAACTCTGAAGATGGACAAAAAAGCAATGGAGCAAGCCAAAAGTGACAAAAGGAGGAAAACTAAAGTACAGGGATCAAGAAAAATCAGCAACAAAACCAAAACAGAACAAAAAAGTGAAGAAAAAATTAGCAAAATCAAAAGATTAATAAAATAGACAAATTTCTGGCAACACATATCAGGGGGAAAAATTAAGTAAATGTGAAGTGGAGAAGGGCAATAACAGTAGACATAAAAGAAAATTTCACAGTCATCACTCTAACAAAAGTGATGACCTGCACCAAGCAAATAGATCTCTATAGAAATACTAAGTACCAAAATTGGCTCAAGAAGCACACCTGGGCACATCATGCACAGTATCTCTGGGAGGCCAGTATTATTACCTGCTTAAAGTTAGGAAGACAGAGGCAGGAAAAGAACATGAGTTTCCTGATCCAGATAGACAGAGCTGGAGTCGGGCCAGGCAAGCTGGGGCCACTCTTCATGGTCTTAGCTTCTTTGTTCTATGGACAGACTCCAGGACACATGTATAGATCCTAACTGCCAAAGAAAATGAAATGCCCCACAAAGATTCTCCAAGACGAACCAATCTGACAGGTCAGCTGTCACTAAATTTTCAAAGCTTCTCACCTTAGTTTACAAGGCTAATCTCATGTGGATTCCCAAATAGGGTAAAGATGGACAAAGAGGATTATATGCCCTTTTGGTAGATGTAAACTGAATTCATCACTTGCTTTATTCTAGAACGCAAGAGTGACTCAACAGTTCCTACAGATGGCCAATGTTTGTTTTTCAAGAAATGTGTCATAAGGGCCAGGAGCTTCGCTCAGTGGCTTAAGAGCCTACCTGGCAGGTACAAGGTTGTGAGTTCGATCCCCGGTACCAACAAAACAAGAAATGTGTCAGAAAACACTTCATAGAAAAAAGCTGTCAGGGACAGGATGGGAGGAGGCAGTGAACATCAACCCTCCCCCTGGAGGCCAAGAGAGGTTGTACTGAAGTCTTACAGGTCGTCCTGGAAGAAGGCAAAAGTCAGTAGTGAGGAGACAAGGCTGTCACAGTTCCCTGCGTGTACACACAGTCTGTATACGCATGCATGCATGCACATGTATGTGTGTAAACTGAGGAAACGAGGGCAGAGGACTGGACAGGCCCACTGACAGAAAGGGAAGGCCTCTGCCCAGCCAGTCCTTCAAATCTAGAACTAGCCATCAACCCAGCTAGAGATAGCATGGCACCTCAGGGGAACCCTGCCTTCTCCACACAGATCAGATTGGACCCCTCTTTACAGCCACATCCATGCTGCCAGCTGGGAAATGATGTTCCCGTGGGCCTCCACTTCCCCGCTCACCTCACCCCACTTGATGCCAGCGTTTATTCATTTCCCGTGCACTGTGCACCTCTCAGTCCCGGGTCCCACACCAGACACCATGCTGCACACAAACACGCAGCCCTTGCCTTTAACCCTTCACGGCCACACTCAGATAATGAAGCTCCCATTAATGGGTGTTGCCGAATAACCATCTCTAACCTCAGCCTCACTGCAGGTCGAGGAAGTGGTAGCCGAGCCGACTAGAAAGGACAAGAAGTTCCACAGGGAAAGTGCCCTGCGTGCCGACTCCATCACTGAAAAATACCTCAGTGTGTCTCCTTCGCCCTGTCCTCATCCAGTCCTCAGACAGGGGCAGTGGCTGTTCTGGGCCAAGACGAGTCTCGGAGAATGCAGCTGTGACTGGGTCATTGCCCCACTCAGAACCACCCCAGGTCCCCTGTACCTCGCGGGTATGTCTTGGATTTGGACATCTTCCTGCCGTGCCGCTCACAGGCATGCCATCTACACCGTCAGGGTTGCCAGCTGTCACAGGACACTGAGGTGCCTGGGACCGGCTTCTGTGCTCTGCCACTGGGAGATTCTGTTGACGCTGTATCGGGCACTACCGCTAAGGCAAGTAATGTCCTCGGATTCCATTTCCTGGCTTACACCCACCTTTTTGCTCTTCCTACACTTTCTTCTACTAGACTTCCATTTTTATTTTTACTTTTGGTGTCATTTTTCCAAGTCTGTTTATGGTTTTATGTTCATGAGTACAACCAAGCCACAGCAGAAATGGTGAAAGTGGTCATCTGTCTCTTTTATGAATGACAGTCCCTTTCTAAATCAAAGAAACACTTCAGGCCAGGCATGATGGCGCTGCTGTAGTCCCAGCACTCTGGAAGACTGAGGCAGGAGGACCGCAAGTTTGAACCCAGCCTGGGCAATTTAGCAACCTAGTAAGACCCTGTCTCAAAAAATGCTGCTGTGGATATAGAGCAAAGGTTCAATACAAAAAGAAAGCAAGAAAGAAAAAAAAAAAGGAAAGACAGAAAAGGAAGATTGATTTAGGGCTGGGGCTATAATGCAGTGCTAGATCACTTGCATAATATGTTTAAGGCCCTGAGCTGTATCCCCCAGTTTTGAAAAAAAAAAAATTTTCACACATGATTATAATCAAACACTTAGTTCCAACTTACTGCAAACTGCATTATGTCAAATACCTGCTATAAGTGGAGGGGAGGCTTTTTTAAAACTTTTTTCTAAAATGCAGTATTCATACAGAAAATTGGACAGTTTCAGTGGACCACTCAATGACATTTTATAAGCCGAACACACCTGTCCAGACAGTACCACCCATGTCCCCAAATCAGACACTGTGTTCACCCCAGGAGACATTGCAGGACCCTGTGGGGCCCAAGGGTGACCCTTCTCCAATCCCAGCAGAGGGGCTCAGTCACACCTGCTTCTGTGCTTTGTGTTTCTGGAATGCTACAGAACAGAGGAATTTTTTTTTTTTTTTTTTTTTTTTTTTTTTTTTTTTTTTGTGGCACCGGGGATCGAACTCACAACTTCGCACCTGCCAGACAGCTGTGTAAGCCATTGAGCCAAACTCCCAGCCCTGTGTTTCTGGAACGCTGCCGTGGGTCCTGTGTTGTTGCTGGTCTCTCCAGGTTCCTGGATAGAATTGTAATTAACTTCCTCTTGTTGCCATTTCGAGTGCCATAACTTCCTTGTCCATTCTACTGCTGACAGGTATGTGACTCTTTTCCAGTTTGAGGCCCTTGCAAATAGTGCTACCATAAGCATTTTTGTGAGTGTCTTTGGTTGTGCTTTTCTGATGGGAGTGGGATTGTTGAGCCAAGGCATATATTCAGCTTTAGTGGTGTATTTGTTTTTTGTTGCTGCCATAACAAATTATAAGAAATATAGTAAATGTTTAAAAGAACGGACATATCATCGACAGGTCTGTGGCTCAGAAGTCCAAGGCGGCTCAAGCAGTCTGTGCTCCAGGTTCACAGGGCTGAAACAAAGGGCCAGCTGGCTGGGTCTTCTGGGGAAGGTACCAGGAGGGACTGGCATCCCGCTGTGTTCCTTAGGGTCGCGCGCCAAATTTGCTGCTGTGGGATGGAGGTCTCCATCTCCTTGTCAGCCAGGGAGGCCACCCTTTGCCCTCTCCAGTCTTGACCAATGGTCCCCTACGTCTCAGAGACAGCAGCAGTGTTCCAGTCCCTTTCCTGCTTGTAATCCCAGCACTTGGGAGACTGAGGCAGGAGGATCGCTGTGAGTTCGAGGCCAGCCTGCACTACGAAGTGAGTTCAAGATCAGCCTGAACTGCACAGCAAGACCCTGTCTCAAAAAGACCAAAAAATTTTTTAAAAAATAAAAACTCCTGCTTGGAGCCTCTGTGTCTTCCCTTCTCCTGATCCATTCTGCTCCAGCCAGAGAGCATCTCTGCTTTAAGGGCTCATATGAGTAGACTACCCCACAGAGATAATCGGGGAAAGTCTCTTTCTCTCTTTTTTTTTTTTTTTTTTTTTTTTGTTACCAGGAATCGAACTCAGGACCTTCTGCTTGCCAGGTCACTGTGCCACACTGAGCTACATCCCCAGCAAGTGTCCCATTTTTAAATCTGTAACCTTACAGCTCTGTGGTCCTCTTTGCCATGGAACATAACATGTTCACAGGTTCCAGGGACTGAGACACAAGCATCTCACCTTCTGTCAGGGTGTTGGGCTTTGGGGGTGGCTCCAAATGACAGTTCCACGGTGGCTGCTTTGGTCTGGGTCTGCAGTGTCCCCAAAGACCCCCATGTTCAGGGCTGGGTTGCATCTGGTGGCATTGTTGGGAGGTGGTGGGACCTGGTTAGGCCAACAGGGCATGCCTCTGAAGGGACCCCAGTCCTCCTGTCGTCCCGTTCTTCCAGCCACCGTGAGGCACTCAGCATCCTCCTACGCAGGCCGAGCAGCAGGAGGATCAAGCAGCCGCGAGCACGGTGAGCCTTTCTCCCTTTACGTAGACGGTGTCGGGTATTCTGTGGCGGAGATGGAGAGGTAATCCAGTGACTGTTCAGGCTAAGCACGTGAAGTTACTCGTGTATCTGTTGACGTGTGAATAGTTGATGAAGTTCCTGCTCAAGCCCTTCGCCTTTTTTTTTTTTTCTGAAATTACTATCCTGTTGAATATTCGAGATATTTTACCAACTTTTGTCTATTTTTTCCTCTATCTCCTTGAACCGTTGTTATTTTTTCGTGGTTATTTTAAATGTTTTATCTGCTCATTCCAATATCTGGGTCACTTATGGGTCTACATCTGTTGCTGCATGTCCTTGCATTTTTTACGTGGACGGCAGCTTTTCAGGGTCCGCTGACACTGATTTGGGAAAGGTTTTCCCTCCCTCCTTCCTGGGATTGGCTGCGGGAGGGGAGGGCGGTTAACTCAAGCCAGTCGGATACTGAGCCTGGGTGCCCATTTGGCTAAGTCCGCCGGGGCCTGCAGGAAATGGGGCTGTTAACCTCCACTCGCACGCCCGCTTGTTGAGGAGACAGATCCCCTGTGCCCTGGCAGCAGCTTCTGCAGGCGCCGAACGGGGATTCTCAACCTGTCTGTGCTCAGCATTGGCCAGCCCCTCGGGTAAGCGGTGAGCCTGGCGTCCCCGGGTCAGCTCGCCGCCTGAGGAGGGCTTTCTGCTCTCGCCTGCATTGTTTCCCGCAGTCCTTCCACGCCATCTCGGCACTCTCTGACACCGGTGAAGCTTTAACCCCGACTCTGAGAAGTTAAGTGCTCCCAGCCACAGAACTCAGCAAAAGCACCCGGGAGAAAGTAGCCTCAGATCTCCAACCTTGTGCAACTGCTGACCGCTTTACTGGGTCTCGTTCCCCAGCAGTAGCTCTCTACCCCACGTCTCCAGTGCATGCCCAGACCGGAAAAGAGCCCAGAGAAATCAAGCTGCCCTCAGTTTGCTCAGGTGAAGGCCATTTCCCCTACTGGAAGTTTGGTCCTTCTAGTCTGCACCGTCACACCTCTCAGCTGTCTCTGAAAACAGGATATGTTAAAGATACATCCAGCTTTTTCTGGTTGTCAGAAGAAACACTGATGTAGCACAATATACTGTCCAGAAGGGAAAACCCTCTTTGACTTAAGGATGAAAATGTTCCGTTATGCAGAAAAGAGAATAAGACAATGAACACTCTTCAGCTTGACTTCCTTGATGTAAGACTTTTTTTTTTTTTTTTTTTTTGGTATTGGGGATTGAAGTCACAACCTCGAACCTGCCAGGCATGCTTACCCCACTGAGCTAAATCCCTGGCCCTATTTTTTGAGACAGGGTCTCACTATGCAGTTCAGGCTGGCCTTGAACTCACTTTGTAGCCCAGGCTGGTCTCAAACTCACAATGATCCTCCTGCCTCAGCCTCCCAAGCGCTGGGATTAAAGGCGTGTACCACCACGCCCAGCTAATTTAATACTTTTTAAAATCATGTCACATTCTGCTAGGGTCTGAATTGTGTCCTTGCAGAGTATGCAGTTGAAGTCTTGACCCTTCATAATGTGGCAGTGCTTGGAGAGAGGGCTTTTAGGAAGTAATTAGGATGAAAATGAGGTCCAAAAACTGTGGTCTCAATCTGATAGGACTGTTGGCTTTATAAAAAGTAGAAAAAAGAGGTCGGTCCCCAAGGAAAGGCCACATGTGTACCCAGAAAAGCAGTACCTAGGAAGGGATGCTCACCAGAGCCCTGCAGGCTGGCTCCCCGATGCACACTTCCAGTCTCCAGAACTGCAGAACATAAATTTCTGCTATTTAAACTGCCAAGTCTGTTATATTTTGTTATGCCAGCCTGATATGGCCAATACACACCCTAAACTCATTAACTTAATGACAACATGAAACTACTCCTAAATTCTCCAGTATGTAATTTTAGAAAATAAAGTTAATTCCAAGGCCATATTTAAGCTTCCTAAATTCAAGTACTCTTTTGAAAGAAAAGCAGTTGTATTGAATCCCAGTGCTATCTTAAATTACTTGTATTATAATCTTATTTAGATGTTTTGGGACATGAAGTCAAATGTAGCCAGTATGTTCAATAAGCAAGGCTAATGTCACATAATTAGTGCAACTTTATTTTTGGCCCCTTATAGTTAGTTAGTGGGGGGTTGATTGAGAATTTTGATAGATTCTATGATTTTTCTTGTCATACATAAGAAACAAAAAAACTATGATCAGTCTAAGCAAAAAAAAAAAAAAAAAAAACCCTCAGTCTTGATTCATTAAATTAAAATAGCTCAAGCCATGGCATTCATACCTGCCAAATTCAGAGTGAGACCTTCTACCTTCACTGGGGTATGTAGGAGACAGGAAGGGGACATGGAATATTTGTCTCCTTTCCCATATTTTGCCTCTATCCCTCTTTTTCTTACTAGCTGATTTATCACATAGGGTCAAAGAGGTGACATGAGATAAGGAGAAATAGAAGAGTTCTGTACTTGATTGGTCCATCCATCATAAGATGCATTTCAGCTCTGTCATCTTTGCAGATCTTTTTCTAGACACCCCACTCCTGGTACCAGGTTGGGCCTTCAGGCAAGGGCTAATCAGGAAAACAGGAACCTCTCTAGGTATTTCAACCAAAAATTGAATGGATGGACTTTTTTAAACAGGTGTTGGAAGACTCAAAGAAAAACCTGTAAGATGCAGCTACCACACTCTTGAGGCTGAAGAGTAAAAGAAATGCCTGGGCTTGTAAAGTCTAAAAATTCAGAGGAGGAGTCCTGGAGATGGGCACCAGCCTGTGAAGAGGATGGCATGCCAGGCTGGGGTGGCCCATCGGGGAGGCCATGAAGCTCTTCTAGGAGAATGGAGTGCAGCTGAGTGTGGAACCAGCCACCACAGCTCCAGGAAGGGCCACCGTTGCAGTGCCATTATCAGGGCATGGGCAGAACAGGAAGGAGCTCTGCCTCCTGGTCTCCTTCTAGAAGCTCCCATGCTAGGGCCAACAAGGAGCTGGCTGAATATGGAGGAATGTGCAGTGCCTCCATCCCAGATCGGCATTGGAACCCAGAGACAGCAGTATGCTAACCAGCGTGAGGGATGGGGTTCTTCTCCCCTCTGCCTGGCTTTGCACCTCTCTCATTCCTCTTCCTCAGACTCAGTAAGCAGGAGAAGGAGGTACACGGGCACTGCCCAGCAGTGCTCCCTAGGCCGGTGGCACACTCTCTGGCTGGCATGTGCTTGTGTGTGCCTTGCTCCCACACGGGTCTTGGTCACAGTGCTCAGTGGAGATGTCTTTGCACAGCCCGTCTCTCCTTGGTCTCAAAATCTAAGCAAAGGTACTCAGAGGGAGAGTTGCTTCTTCCCTCTTCAGCCCAAAGCTGCTATGCAGCCAGCGTAGCCCAGCATAGAATGGAAAGAGGAGACCTCTAGTTTGAAAATCTGGAAATAGGATACAAAAACATAAAACTTTCTCCTCTCTTTCTCTGTCTATCCTTGTCCTGGTGTTTCTGTTTGCTTTTACACTAATGGGGATTAAACAGTGCCTTTGCACTGAGCTATGTCCTCAGCCTTTAAAAAAATTTTTTTTTGTAAATTTTGAGGTAAGGTCTCATTAAGTTGTCCAAGCTGGGCTAAACTCCATCCTCTGCCTCAGTTTCCCAGAGTTCAGATGTTATAGGCCTGTGCCACCATCCCTGGCTCTGGTATGAGTTTTTTTTTATGACATTATACATATTGAGAGTATTGGCACAAGCTTTACTGTTCATCTTTATATTGTTCAATGCCATCTTGAAATGCAAATACAAGAGCATTTACTTTCCATGCAAAGTCACTAACACTACAATTTGTATTTGTGGCTCATCCATGCATGTGCATTTTATTCTTTCCAGAGACCAGCTAAGCTGTTCTCATTTCCCTTACTGGTACACAGGCACCCTACTGCACTCTTTGGCTGGCTGAGGAGTGAGGAAGGTCTCAGAGGAAAAGGCACTGTGACAGCCCTGTATTTCCTTTGCCTTCTCTGTCACCAGTTTCAATCTCAAAGATCCCATCGCTGTCTGTGTTGGAAACAAGTAGGACACAAAGCCCTTCCTCAGCTTAGTCACCTTGTGCCGACCTTGAGTCTGAACTACTGGGCACTGTGGCTTTCTCTGTGTCCTGTGCTCCTGGGGCACTGCACACCCTAAATGTAATGAGGTGTCAAGGAATAGAGATGGACACGAGTGAATGTATCTCCCCACAAACATTCTTCTTTGTCCCATGGGGCTTCACTTAGGAAACACCAGTTCTAGATGGTACACATAATCCCAGCACTCTGGGAGGCTGAGGCAGGACAATGGAGATTTGGAGAACAATCTAATTAATGATTTAGTAAGAGTCTGTCTCAAGGCAGAAACAGGATGGCTCTGGGTTTAATCCCCAGTGCACACAGAGAAGGGGGCATGAATTTCAGGATGGCAACAGCAGAGCAGAAAACCACATCCAAGCTGCCCAGGTGGCCCGTGAGGCTGGCCCTGGCTCAGCATACGACTTCTACAACCCACCTGTAGTTTCTTCTCCCAAGTGCTCCTGCACCCTTGGACTGGATGGGGTCCACCAGAAACACTGACCCTCAGGTGCACCTGCATCTGCTGCCCTGAGGTGCTCAGCAGCCTACTCAGCACTCACTGGGCCTCATCCACCTAGGGCCTGGTTTGCTCGTGAAGACTGGGCACCCTGGTCTTCTCCCACAAGAACATGGGTGGCAGATTGCTTCCTTGCGGTCTTCCGCACACTCACTGTCTCTGGGCCGTGTGGTAGAAGGGGCAAATTCACCTACCGTGTGCAGGAGGGAAATGGTTGAGGCCCTGAACCCCATTCCGCCCTGCCGGCAGGAAGCATGGTGGACTCAGGTGCTAGCCCAGACACTGACGCTAGTCACGCTGGGCCCCTGCCCAGGTCACCCGGCCTCTGTGAGCCCCTCTGGTGGAATGCTGTATTCTTTTCCTGTTGGCTGCCGCCACACGGTTCCACAGATTTGACTCCAAACAGCACAGTCGCAATAGCTCACAGTTCTGTAGCTCAAAGTCTGACATGGGTTCCATGCGGCTTAACGCAAGTTGCCAGCAGGGATGGCTCCCCTGGAAGCTCTGGGAGAGAATTGTGCAGGCTGCTCCCCAGTCGGTCCTCAAGGCCAGAGGCGCAGCACCTCTGACCCTGCCTCCACTGCCACATCTCTCTGGCTTTCTTCATGGGTGACCTCTTTCTCATTTAAGGACCATGTGGTTACATTAGGCTCACTGTGATGAACAAAATGATGTCCCCACCTCAAGAGCCTTAGCCTAACTGTGAACCCACCTACCAACCAAGTCCCTTCTGCCGTGCAAAATGACACGTCACGAGTTCTGGGGATTAGGATGTGGGCCTGCTCAGCACCTCCTCCCCATCATCCTGGCACCTGCTCTTCCGAGGGGCGTTCCCTGGGTTTCCTCACCGGAGAAGGGGTGTGGGTCCAGGCTTCCCCAGACCTTCGATGCCCACCCTGTGCCCTTGGCACTCAGGGACACAAACAACAATAAAAGCTCGACACCCAGCGCAGGGAGGAGGAGCCCAGGGGAGCGCAGGGCCGGCCTTGAAGGAGGCACTGACCAGCGAGGAAGCGCGGGGCTTGGCTCAGAGGGCTCCGGAACCACGCTCAGCGGGCGGCACCCCAAGATCTTCGGGGGCAGCTCCGGCCCTGGGACCCGAGCCGCAGCGAGGAGTCTGGGACGCGGGCCGGACGCGTGGCCCTGACCCCGCCTGGAGGCACGGCATGGCCTGTAGCTCCGGGCACCGGGAGGGCAGAGCCCAGAGGCCGTCCGGCTCCGTCCCTGCGGCCGCGAGGGGGCGCCGCGCTTCGCGCTGTGGAGCCGACGCCAAGCACGCGGGATCCGAGACAGCAGCGGGCGCCGCCCATGGGCTGGATTCAGGCTTCTGGCGCGCGGGGAGCGGGTGAGTCGGGATGTGAGGCGCTGGGTTGCGGCGGGCGGCAGCGGGGACGAGCGCCCTGAGCCGGCGCAGGTGCGCGCGGAGACAGCGCGTGGCCGCCCGGGACTTGCGGAAACCGGCCCGGTGCGCGCAGCGGGGACTTCCTTCAGCAACCGGTCCCACAGTCTCGCCCCACGGCGGACCTCGGTTTTCCTGGCCGGCAAACGGGGATGGCCGGCCGGCCTGCGGGTGCTTGCGAGGAAGGCAGGGGGCCCTGGCTTTGGGAGAGGACGTTGTCATTGGAGCTGGAGCCGCGCGTGGGGCGTGGGCCCACGGGGCTCCGGGGTCCGCCGGGCACTTGGGTGTGGCCCTCGGGCAGGGTCAGCGCGCGGCATCGAGCGGCCACGCGGCCTCCGTGTGCGGCTGGGGACAGGGACGTGAGGCGCGCGGTGGGGACGGCGCCTGCTCCGCGCTGAGCGGGGATAAAGCGCGCCAGCAGCTTGGGGCGGCGGAGGCGCCCCCGGGCTGAGTGAGGGGCGCATGCTTCGCCGAGTCCCAGAGAAGGATCCTGGACAGGTCCTCCGCCCAACAGCGGCTGTTTCCTGTCCCAGCAGCAGCAGCCGAGTCTCGGGGAGGCGACAGGACCCGGCCGGTCGCCGGGGGTGAGGCGGCGAAGGACGCGCTTAGTGCCAGGCGGCTGGGGCTGGGGGTCATCGAGTGGCGCCCCCAGCTGGTGGTGTGGAGGAGGACGCCGGGCAGGTAGCACCGTGTGAGGTCGCGCGAGGTCCAGCTAGGCGTGGGCTCCACGTCAGGCTAGCCAGGGAGGTTGTCCCGACGGCGGAGACCTCGGCCGTGCTGTGGAGGAAAAGGCCCCCGGGCACATGTGCTGGCCCTGGGACAGGGGCGGGAGGAGCAGGCCGAGAAAGGCCTGGAGCCCGAGGGCAGTGTGGGGCTGGCTGGGGCGCTGCAGGAGGCGCCAGGCAGAGCTGCCCTGGGTGGTGGCGGGGGGCGGAGCGGTTTGCAAGGCGCCCGGGTCGCAGCTTGGGTCCCCGGAGGACCAGGCTGCCTAGGGCCAGCCAGCACACTGTGTGGACATGTCCAGGTTTGATCTAGGGGCTGCCTGCTCTCTGCCGGGGAAGGAGCCGGCCCGAAGTTCGCAGAGGGCAGACCGCCTTCCGGATCCCTGGCGTGCAAGCGCCTCTCGGGCACGCTTCTGCTGTCTCCCCTCTCACTCTACGGCTCCCAAGACTGGAGCCTATCCCTGCACCTCTGGGGGCAGGCTCCCATCACCCTGGCCTCTGAAACCCAGACTTTGCAATGAGAGTCTGCTTCCCCAAAACATAGGATAGCAAGCCCTCTGTTGAACCGTAGAATAGGCCCAAAATGGTTTCAGGATTACTGCATCTAACCCACTACCAACCAAGACCTACTAGGTCAAATTCAGGATTTCTTGGGTGAACACTCAGAGTACTGTGTATTTGATATACAGAGTTTCTTTGCATTCAATGTAAGTTTCTCCCTTTGACCTGTATGATATAATTTTGTTGTTTGAATACATCATACATTGATATGGTGCAAAATCAAAACTGTACTAAAGCTACCAGGTCTCAGTCCCACCCTGGGCCTGTCTCCCACTTGCACATCACAGGTAGCCATTTAAGTTTCTGGTCATGGGCCGGGGATGCAGCTCAGTGGCACAAGTGCCTGCCTGGCAAGCACAAGGTCCTGAGTTCGAGTCTCAGTACCAAAAAAAAGTTTTTGGTTCATAGTGGCCGTGGCAGTGCACACCTGCAATCCCAGCACTTGGGAGGCTGCATAGTAAGTTCAAGGTCAACCTGAACTATGTAGCAAGACTGTCTCAAAAAAAAAGTTTCCAGTTTATCTGTGTGCTTTTTGCAAAACAAGCTATTTATGCATTATGACAAAATTAATATATACCTCTCCTTTGTACCTTGCGTTTTTTGTTTTGTTTTGTTTTGTTTTTGGTACTGAGGATTGAACTCATGACTTTGCACTTACCCTTGGATGGATGCTGGGTTTTGTTTCAGGCCTTGGTTACTAAGAACAGTGGAGTATGGGTCCCTCTGCACCCATGCCGTGGACACGGGTGGAGGTGGTGTTTGTGTGAGGTAGGAGCCAGTGTGTGTGAAATTTTGCTGGAAAGGGCTGCGTTCCCGTCAAGGGCTGCTCTGCGTCTGCTGCTGCACCAGCGTAGCCAGGGTCTGTTCCCCAGGCCTCATCACTGGTCTGGGAGCTGAGAACTAACCTTGCACTTTACCTTTTCGTTGGCACAAGTGACACTGGATGTGTCCACGTGTCTGAGCCACTAGGTCAGACTTTCTGTGAATTTTCTGTCCATATATTTTGCCTGTTTACTTTTGAATTCTCTTTCCCCCTCGGATTTAAAAGTTTAAAACACATATTAGAGATGTCGTTCTTTAATCTTTATTATATTGCAATTACTTCTCTGTCTGTTCTTACCTTGCTTATGATGGGTTCTATCATGAAGAGCTTCTCATTTTTATGTAGTTGTTTTAATCATACTTTCTTTTATTACATTGAGATTTAAATCATGGTTTAGGAAGACGTGTCCCAACCCCATTATTAAGGACTTCATCCATGTCTTCTAATACCTTTTTGGTTTTGTACTTAGTGTATTGATCCAATTTAATCTTCTTCCAAATGCCTATCCCTCTCTCTCAACACCAGTTATTGAAAAGGACATCTTGCCTCTAGTGATTGGAAATGTCCTTTTGTCACTTACTAGACATCCAAAAGCAGTTTCTAGTCTTTCTCACAGGGAGATGTGTGTGTGTGTGTGTGTGTTTAATGGCAAGACTTTGTCCAAGACTATTGCCACGAAGACAGATTCAGCTCAACTCTTCATCATGCTTTAATACCAGGTAGAGCTGGCTCCTTCCTCTCCCCCCCCCCTGCCTTTTTTTCCCCTTCAAGGATTCCTAGCTGTGTTGCTAATATTTTGAGGGGTATCACAGTAAATTTATGTGTTAACTTCAGGATAATTGACATATTTATGAAGTTGAGTCATCCTGTCAGAAACAAGAAAATGTCTTTCTGCTTGTTCACGAGTGTTTTAAAGTTTTCCTTATACAGAGGTTTCACATTTCTTGTTAAATTTTTCATGAGTATTTTGCTTTATCCCTACAATTATAAATGTTTTTCTTCCATTAACCTTCTAATTGCTTACTATTCCTATGTGTGCTGTCTTTGTACCTCGCTAAATTTGTTGTTAGTTTTATTCTCAGTCCAGATATTCTGTCACCTACAAATTCAAGTGGTTTTGCTTTTCATTACTGATTTCTTATGCACTTGTTGCTTTCTTTTATCTAAGTTGGCTAAGTGCTTCCGACCCAGTATTAAACACTGGATTCAGTGGGCATCTCTGCCTTGTTCCTGAGCTTAGAAAGAAGCCCTGCAGTGCTTCTCCTGTCAAAGAAGACGAGCTCTTTGTGATGGGAAGGAGGGGACAGGAAAAGGGGGGTCTCCGTCTATTTTCTGTTTCTTGGTGGAATACAAAGCTGTGATTTATAAACATGTCTGCTTGGTTCCTAGTTCTAGAGTCAGGAAAGGAGCCGCACCTGAGAGGCCTTTGTGCTGCATCCCCACTGCGGAAGCAGAACAGAGAGGGTAAGAGCGGGAGAGCAAGGGGTGCTTAAACTCACTCTTTTAACCACGCTCTCAAGGTAGCAAACCCAGCCCTGTGAAAATAGCTGCAAGCCCTCATGACCTGAGCACCTCTTAACACTTGCACTAAGGAGGTTTCCATCGTGTGAACTTCAGGGGACACATTCCAGCCCTATCGGGGGAGGCATTTGAAAGGTTCTTGCCCTAATATAAATTACTGTACAATTATGGCAATGGTCTAATATGGTGGAAGGTCAAAGCAGGAATGCTTACCCCAACGACCACTCCCTCCTTCTTCCCCTTCGGTCCAAATTGTTACTTTCCCGTTTGCATGCAAAGAAAATTTCAATCAGTTCCTCGCACGTCATCAATGCCTGCCCCATGCGCCACTTCTGATCAGAGGTCATCTAACCCTCTGCCTCTCTGTATCCTGTCAGAGGAGAAGGCCAAACTCCTGCGGGTGATGGGCTCCTCACTGTGTCCTCAATAAATGGCCACTTTCTCTGTCCTTCTGCTTCTCTATTGCACCAAAAAATTCTAACACCATTCACTCCTAATTTATTGAGACCATATATGGAGATGATGCATTCTTTCTCCTTAACTCTATTAATTATCATGGTGAATCATTTTAGTGGATTTTCTAATATCAAGTCTGAGACGAGGGAGAGGCAAACAAGGAGACATAAAATGAGCCAATATTGATCCTAAGCCATCCTCGCATTCCTGGCAGCATCCCTTCTTGGCCACGATGTGTTCCGTTTTAATCTGGTTGCATTACTTATCTGTGCTGTGTAACTTGCGACATAGACTGCATGTCTTGAAGCAGCACATATCTATTATCCCCTGGTTTCTGTGGCTCAGTTATCTTTACAAAGCTCCCCTGGTTCCCGCTGGTGTTGGACAGGGACCTCATCTGAGGCTGAATGGGGAGGAGTGGCTTTTCCGTGCAGGTTGTATCCGGCAAGATCTGTGGCCTAGTACAACCTGGCAAAGGAGAATGCCACCTAACGCAGCAGTGTGTCTTAATCACAGACAAATGCTCCTGTCACCTAGGCCGCATTGCACTACTTACAGCTGAAGATCCCACCTGCTCTCCGGGTGCAGTAGCAGGAGCTTGAGTGGCGCGGCGTCAGATTCTGATTGCTGAAGCTTCCCGAGTCCTTCCTTGGGTAGATGGAGCTTGACATTTGATGGGTCCCTGAAGAGCTCACGGACATGTCATACACCTAGATTTCTTCCCCTACCCTTGATGTTGGAGGTTAGATTGGCTGTAATGAAATCCTTGGCTCATATTTTTCTTAAATTTGTTAAGATTTTGCTATGGGTATCTTGTTATCAAGAAGTCTAATATAAACATGCTGTTTTCTTCCTTTGTAAATGACTTACTTTTCCTAGTGCTCCAAAGGGCTTTTGTTTCTTTACTTGTACATCTAATCATTTCATGAGGTAGTGCTTCGGAGTTGGTCTCATTTGGAATCAGTTTTCTCGGGCCATGGGAGACATTTTGAATATTCAGATTCAAGTCTTCTTTTCCTTCCAGAAAATTGTCTTGAATTGTAGTTTTAAATATTAGTTATGTCCCATTATTTTTTCTTCTTTAGGACTTCCAATAATATGTGTGTGTTAGATTTCTTCCCCTGTCTTCTGTATCTATTACTTTTTCTCTACCATTTTATTTCATTTTTGTTTAGTAGTTGCTTTCATTTATTTCCCTGATGAACATTATTATTATTAAATTCTTAGTCAAATCTATTCTTCCTAAGAGATCTTCTAAGTTGGTGTTTATTTTAGAGATGATTTTTGTCTTTTTCTTCATTTTCTTTCTAGAGTGCAGACAACTCTAACTTCATGTTTACTGATCTTTTGTTCATTTCTGTTGAGTTTCTAAATTTATCACTTGGGTGTTTTGTTCATATGCCTGAAGGGTGTCTGAGTCCATTCAGACTGCTGTAACAAGATGACATAAACCAGGTGTTTCTCATGGTCTGTAGCTTGGTAAGTCCAGATGGGGTGGCGGAAGGGCAGGTGGACTTTGGAGCCCCTTTGGGGTTCAAGACAGTGTCTCTGCACTGTGCCCTTCTGTGGCAGAAGGAAGAAGAGCTCACTATGGGGTTGTTTTTACAGAGACACCTCATTCTCCAGCCTAGTCACCTCCCCTGAGCCCCATCTCCAGATGCCATCACAGTGGGCATTAACTTTCAACACAGGAATTTTGAGGAGGACACAGTATTAGGCAGTTCAAGTCAGGAGATTGCATTGCAACTTTCCCTTTGTAAATAGGTTTGTGAGGACAACTATATTGGCTTTGTGTGGATGTCATCTGTTATTGTCTGTTAACTTAGAAACAGCTTTGCTTGAACTGATATTAGATCACTAGACAGGAGTTGGAACCTTGGAAACCAGAGATCTTGAGGTCTAGAAGCTGTTGTACAGTGGCAGTGAAGTGCAGTGTCTTTGTTTGGTGCTTTTTGGGAGGCAGGAGCCGTTACACATCTGAGCCTAGAATTCACAGCTGCTTCTGTGGGTCCTCAAACTGCCATACTTGTTTCTTCTACCCATCACCACCAAGCCTGCAAGCACTGTCTCTGCTTCAGAGCCACTTGTCTGTCCCCTCAAAGCAAGGCCTAGGTGCTCTTTCTGTCCCCTGGATTCCCTAGAAGACGGTGCCCTGACCCACCGTCTAACCTGCTCTCAGTATCTCACCATGCAGGGCAGCTTCCTCCCCAGGAATCTTTTGCCTTAGTTCTTGGTCCCGGCTCCCTTCAGTCTCTCCCACAGTCTCTGCCCTGCTCCTGGGAACAGCATGGGCTCTGGCACTAGTTTTCTGGGGTTTTCTTTCCTCCCTCACACCTATTGGAGGCGTGCGGCATCCTGTCTCCTACTCACGCCATGATGTGGGTGGCGCTCTCCAGGTTGGTTGGTTTGGATCTAGGTGGTTTTGAGATGTCTCTGCTGTAGTTTGGAAATGAAATGTCCCCAGACTGTAACATCTGGTCTGTGAGTTCTTCCTTCTCACCCCTCCTCCTCTTCCTCTTCTTTCTCTTCTTCCTCTTCTGTTTCTCCTCCTCCTCCGCATCCTCCTCCTTCTCCTCCTCCAACACATTCTTGTTATGTTGCCCAGCTGGTCTCAAACTTCTGAGCTCAAGTAAGCAAGCCTCCTGCCTCGGTCTCCAAGTGACCAGCACGACAGCTGATTGTAGACCAAGGGAGTGTTCAAGTGTGCCAGAGTCTGACTAAATAATGAAATTGCTCCTACTCCTTTGATGGGTTAGAGCAGCGGTGCTGGGCTGTTTGCTGTCCCCAAAAGCGCAGCAAGGTTCACCGTCACTGGGTCAGACACCTCCACTGCGCTGTTGGCTGTGTACTTGTGGCTTCAGAGTTCCCACAGCAACCACCCTCTGTTTCACATATGAGAAACCTGAGGCACAGGGACACACAGGGCTTCCCAGGGGCACCCAGCCAGGGCAGTTCTCAGAACTCAGTTTGCTGTGCATGATCTGCACGTTCACAGTCTGGGCTGTCGTCAAGAAGCTTCACCTGCCCCTGTCTTCTGTCTGTCTTTATGGGGCCTCCACTCTCTGCTCAGCAGCTGCTACTGTCTGAATTTGGTCTTTGCCCCCAGAATTTATGTGGAGACTAAGGCTTGCTTCTCAGATAACAGAGCTGCCTTTATGACGTGATTAGGTTGTTAATAAGAATTCACGAAGCCACAGTGGTGACAACTCCTGGGATCCCCGCACTCTGGAAGACAGTGAGTTCCAGCTCAACCTGGGCAATTTAACAACTTAGTGAGAACACGTCTCAAACTAAAAAAGGCATGGGAATGTAGCTCATTGAAAGTCCTCAGTACCACAAACAAACAACAACCAACTGACCAACAAACAAACAAACATGCTCTTCTGGCGAAAGTGAGCTCTCACTCCACACTGCGGGCCTGGAGCGATTCTGCTGTTATAGGATGAGCCCAGGCTCGGCCTCCCTGCAGCCTCTCTCTGTCACAGGCCTCTCTCCCACACATACCTGCTCGCCCTTTCACTTTGCACTGGAGATGAACTAATACAGCACCCGCATCAGAGACCAAGTAGATGCTGTACCAGCCCCAGAGCCACTAGCAAAATCCAAGCAATTAGCATTTCCAGCTTCTCAAATGCCAATTCTGTGTGTTAGGAATCTGTAGACTCTTCTCTAGTTATTTGGAAGTGTAAGATTAATTGTTAAGGATGACAGCCACCTTACAGTGTGACAGAACATTCAGACAACTTCCCGGCCACCCACTGCATTTGGTACCCGATATCCAATCTCTGTCTTAACCAAGTCTTAACCAACCATCCCCTGGGTCCCTGCCAGCCTTCTGCAAACTCCACGCACCAGACAGACAGCGCAGGAGCCAGGAGGTCTGAACCACAGAGGCTGGGGCCATCCTCCAAGACACAGTCTCTCCGCGCCCTGAGCTGTAGACCCAGGTGTGGGAACTGGGGCCACTCTGAATCCTTGGAGAAGGCCAGCCACACTCCAGGCCCCTGGGGGGTTGCAGCCTACTTGTGACAAATCCCCATCTAAATGACTTAACTTCCCAGTAGTGAATGTTTGACAGCAGCACCCAACAGTCACCAGGGAAGAGGTCTGTCCTGACCACACCAGGGCTCTCCGCCAGTGCAGCTCTTCTGACAGCAAGCTGTTCTGACAAGCCTCTTATGAGTCAGAAATTGCGCACTCAGTGATTTTGTGAATGTGTGCAAGGCAAGTCGTGGAAGAGGCTTAAAGAGGCCGAGACAACAGTGTGTGACAGCTGCTTCTGGGACGTGGAGCACAGGCCCCCAGTGGCCTGTGGTTGGGAATCAGCTGATTCTGCATGAGCACAGCCAAATTGTGTTAGCACTTTGGGCGATGAAAAGGACCTTGGGTATCTGCATGCTGCAGTTCTCAACAGTCCGCCTGACGGGGAGGATGCGCTTCTATTTTGCAAGCAGCAAGCACAAGGAGGAGGAGCAAATTTGGTTACTGCGCCATCACCACTTTCGTGGCAGAGTTGTTGACAGATACACATTTCACGTAAAGAACATGATCAGTGGCGTCACTGCTCACCCTGAAGAGGAGAGAGAAGCTGCCAGCTCCATCCCAGGGGTGGACAGGGAGGACCGCTGCTCCCAAACTCCACAGCCACACATCATCTAGGCCAGGTGGCGCTTTCTGGGAGGAAGTCAAGCCTTCCTCTTTTCCACCACCCTTTCCCTATAGAAAGAGTAGAATGAACATGAACCATCCCACGCCCACCTCCTGGCTCCACAGCTGCCAGCAATCAGCTTGTCTTCTGGTTTTGTTTTTTTTTTTTTTTTTTTTTTTGCGGCACCGGGAATTGAACTCACAGCCTCGCGCCTGCCAGGGCAGGCGCTTAAGCCACTGAGCCTAACTCCCGGCCCTGGTTTTTTGAGGCAGGGTCGCACTATGTAGCTCAGGCCGGCCTTGCGCTTGCATTGTAGCCCAAGACGGCCTCGAACTCACAACGCTCCGCCTACCTCAGCCTCCCGAGTGCTGGGATTGTCTTCCGGGTTTTAAGGCAGATCTGAGACAGGTTATCAGCTCCTTCGACTTCAACGTGCACCTTGGAGCTTAGAGATGCTTTATGCTCATGACCCTTGGGCTTTTGACACATCTCCTGAAATTAATCATAATTTCTTAATGTTGTTATCTTAGCCCAAGGGAGGAACTTACTGTAGAGCAAGAATTCTTTTTCTTTTTTTTTCTTTTCTTTAAATTTTATTTAAAAGAGAAAAACAGATAAACAAACAATGAAAACGAGTTTCAAAACAGGGTAGTAGGACAGTTATAATACTTGTTACTGGACCAGGGATATAGCTCAGCAGCACAGTGCCTGCCTGGCAAGCCCGAGATTGTGAGTTCAATTTAAGGTACAAAAAAAGAAAAAAAAATGCTTGATGCATTGTATATTGGTGTCTTGTACTAGTTATTCAGAGTACAGGACATAGGCATGATATCTTCTCTAACCAATATTGGCACAAATCATTCTTTTCAAGGAACAAACAGAAGCTAGCTATATAACTACCTTAACTATCTCGTATATACATAGTTTTTTTTCCTTTTACTCATTCTTCCTTTCCCCATCAGAGTTTGTCTTTTCCTTTGAACAGTTTCTTCCTAATTCACAATATATATTGTACGTTTTTGTATTTTAAAGAGAAAAAAGAAAAACAGAAAAATCAAGATGCAAAGAAACCCAAAAATAACAATAAAAGCAAAATAACAGCAACAACAACAATAACAGCAACAAAAAACAGCTACATAGGTCTTCAAAGCAAGATGATAGGAATTTAGCAATGGTTGTCACATTGCATATTGCTATCTTCAAAATAGCCACTCAGGTTGCCAGTTGGGAACAAAAAACAGTAAAATGGAACAAAACATTGGATTTCAAAAACAAGACACAAGGATATCCCTCCACAGTTGCAACAATGAACACTGCCATCCTCCAAATAGATGCCTAGACCACCAGCCTCAGACCTGCAGAACCAACCGAACAGCACACGCATCAAGCTATTCCTTTCA